>DWEC01002816.1:0-11258 GCA_018245735.1 Microceris miodesmiata
ATTCTTTTTGCTGCAATAAACGCCTATCCTAAATCAACCCGTAGATATCATCAGACCATATTTCATTGAAATTGGTTAATGATTTTTTTGACGTCTCTACAATGTACGCCATGTTCATATCTCAAAGCAAGGACCATAAACGTAACAGTGTTTTAAAAAAGAAATTCCATTCTAATACCTACATTACTAAATATAGATTTCGCCGAACACGCTATATGAAAATGAAACACATTAAATATTAATGTTAAAAATCATTTGGTTCATTTGGAACATCGATAACGAAACAATGGTTGAGAGGTGCGTCAATCGATTCGCGATTGGTCCCCATAATAGGCGATCTTACGTTAAAGCACTGGTTAGACTGCAAGCGACTAACCTCAGCACAATATTATGGATGTTCCATTGGTCCCGTGACTGACTGAACCGGCGATTGTCGATTCGATTTTCACACGCGACAAATAATTAGGAGTACAATCATCATCATCATCACCGTCAGCCTTTAGATGTCCATAGCTGGACATAGGCCTCCGCTAATCGGCGCCACTCCTTCCGGTCCTGGGCCTTCCGAATTCAGCAGCTTCCTATTGTCTTCTTCAGGTCGTAATTCTAGTAACAAAAACACCCAAAAAAAATCGAGACTAAATTCATGCCTACCTACCCGACCCAGAATCGAACACCGAATGCATCAGAGCGTCGATACGACCTATATGAGTAATAAGTGGCTAATGTGTATTGCAGATTAAACAGTTATTAGTCAGAGCTACAGCAAATGAATAAGTGATCCGCTTTCAGTGCAATCGTGAATAGAATCGGGAAAACGTGCTTTGATCGATCAATCACGAGCCCACTGGACTGGTAATTAAACACACAAAAAATCTAACTAATCTAAATCTAGGTCATATCGAATAAATTTTCCACATAAAAATAATATTCAAATAGGTATATATGCTGGCAAATGGAGATCAACGGTCAAAGGGTATCCCTGTACAGGCATCCAAAACATAAGTATCCATAATATAGGAATTCATCAAATAAATATCCAAACTTCAATATTTTACAGATACATAACACCAACTTAAAGTTAAAGTTAAAGATAAAGATAAATAAACCAACTAAAAGATAAAGTAGCATAGATCGCTCTCCTACCAAGTGGCCTGACGACGTGAGGAAAACAGTGGGATACACATGGATTCAGAAGGATCGAGACCAGGAGTGGCGTTGATTAAGGGAGGCTTTTATCCAGCTATGGTCTTCCAGTCGCTGTTGGAGGAATTGAAGTAGAAGTTTAATTAGATATAGAAAGAAGTTATATATTTTAAAAAATTGAGGAGATAAGTTAGCGAAATACGTGTAATTAATATAATTAAAAGTAAACAATCCTAACTTATGCGTGGACTTTTTGTTAGTAGCTAGTGTTTTATTTTTTTGAAGCATCAAACAAGCTTGCGGACAAACTAAACTTACATGGCCGCAGCAAACCATAGACAAGTTTTTTTTTATTAGTCTTAAGATGTCTGGTCATTGAAGGCGTTGACATTAGCATAACCTCTAGCCAAATCAGTCACAGACATTATTAATTTAAAGATTAGTAAGTTTTATTATATGTTAACGATTAAATGAAAATAATTAAAAATATCGTTGTTTACTTCAGCTTAGTGTCTGTTCTGCGGTTTTTAATATACCTCTCGGCGTCTAGAGCGGGTAATGAATTCAAAATGTCACAATACTTGCATTCCTCACAAAACAGGTGTTTCCAACTTGACCTGAATAATTAGACATTCAGCTGCGTACTTATTCTATTAAACCTTGCTCTAGAATTGCATTTCATAGCTCTAGTTGAGGCGCCAAAACTAATTTAAGAAGTGAAATAATTCGTGTCACTCACAATACTCCACATGTCAGTTTTATCTCAGATATTAAATCTATCTGTTTATTAATTTATTGCGTAACAGTTTACCGCTGCCCAAATCATTTCAATAATAAACTCGCATTTCATTTCTAATTACATCATCAAAATCTTTATCTCGACTATGTGTTAATAACGCTTTTTGCTCCAATGATAACGAACAAAATTTTTTTTTTGTTTATCGTTCAGCCGACATTCCACTGTTATGTTGTATGTATTCTAATTGCACTTTCTATCATTCCAATACTGTCTAACATATTTTTAATCTATTTAATAGGACTAGTAGTAATAAAAAAAATTATATACCTACTTAAATAACCTTTATGGGGTCCTTATGGTATCCTTTAATATAATCAAATGGTGGTAACAGTAGGTATGTGGTATTTCGTAGCATAATTTATTATACACGAGTACATACTCGTGTATAATAAATTATGCTACGAAATCCGTTTTATTAGGCAACATACAATTCAAGAGGTTAGCGCAAGTAAGTACTTGAGAGACCATACATACACATAATCTATGTGTATGTATGGTCGTAAGGTAACTGACCATTCACACATTTGAAATTCAAATTTTAAACAGCTACGTAAATCACCACCATTTTGCGTATAATAAGTACAAGGTGAATCAGTAATGTCTTCATCCCTTTAAATGTCACATATAAAATATCCAAATAAATCGGCTTTTTGCAACTACTAACATGTTTTACATAATGCTTGGTTTATTTTATTTCTGTTTATGCCTTCATTTTTGTTTTATATTTTTGACAAATATTTTTTTAACAATCTCAATTCCTAACCTTTAAGAGTTTTTTTTTAATCCATAAAGAAATATGCAATAGTATTTATAATATATGACTTCAAAGTAACAGACAGCCGGATGTATGTATTATTAAATCATCCGTTATTAACATGTGGGCAGGCTGGCCAATGTGATCATCTCTTTAATTGACATACGTTGTTAGAAACGTCAGATCAAAAAGGCTAGCAATTTTTATTATTAGTACGGAAATGGAACTTCTGTAATAACATTGAACGAATTTTACTTTTGAAATCACCATAGTAACAAGATCCAAAGTCCCATAGCACGCTAGAACTTGAGTAAAGTTAGAAAAAGCGTGGGTATTTTCAGCCAGCCTTCCCAACGTAGGTATGTGAAGTTGTTCAATAAAAATGTATCTATTTTATCTTTGAGCCGTGATTAAAATCAAAATCATTGTCTATGCCCGTTTTTGTGGTAAACACGACGGTGATTTTAACATAAAATTTAAACTGGCTGACGAATGCGATGCCTTTTCTTTTTTTTATGAGTAACATTGGTGTTACTTTTTAATAATTTTAATTGCAAGAGTTTCATTATGTTGCAGGCTTACATAATATTTAGACATTTCAATATGGAGAACATCAATTCATCATTATTAGGTAATGGCAGTCAAGTTTAGGCTCGCATTAGACTTGTTTGTTATGTCATGTTTTCATGTTGTTATATAGAAAAATAAAAGTAGTACTTCCACGTAATTGACAGTATTTAAATTTGCAAATAACTTGATTAGATAATATATCTAATGGAATACTTAGTACGAGTAAATATTCGAATTTAAAAATTACATACTTGAACATCTTTACCATGAAATATTACAACCAGTTTTGTACACGTGATCCGACTAATAATTAAAGGTAAGACAGGTGATTTGACATTTGATGGTTACATAATGCATTAGTCATAAGGCTGATTCACTCAATGCCTCGGCCCGTGGGTAGTCATCTTATGAGAATATCCGAAATAAACGTTATTTTAAAATGAGATGAAATTACTTTTGCGTAGTTGTCATCGTGGTTTCAAAAATAAATTGTGAATCGTGAATCGGGTAAACAAAACAACATAAAAAATGTATTAATCATTCATTACATTTTTACAAATTGATCATAATATATACGAATTATTATTTGGCATTATTTATATACACGTGTTTTATTTTATCTTATTCTTAGTGTGAACAAAGTTGTTCAATAAATGTAACGTAATTTTTTCTGTCATAGAAAGTGTCATGTTGCTACGAATATTCGAACAACATTGATGTGACAAGAAAAACTTGTTGAGATATAGAAGCAAGGTTCTCGTACGTTCTGCGATTTAAAAAATTCTACAAATGTGAGGTGAAAGCCAGTGAAATTACTCATTTAGCCTAATAAAGGTAGACGGGTTCGTTTTTCTGCCACGGGTGTGAAGTTGACCGTGTAAAGACTTGGTTAACAATAAATGAACCAAAACAAATAGCGATATATGGATACGGATTGCCCAGACTTGCTCCTGGCATTAATTCGCATGGAATCGGCGACTACTTAGCAGCCAAACATCTGGTCATGGCACATGCAAGAGCTTGGCATGTTTATGATAAGGAGTTCAGAGAAAAACAGAAAGGTAAGAAAAACAGATGTAAAAAATAGAATTTAATTTTACCGAATTCAGATCCTCTGAAATAATAAAACTTGAATTCATTTTTCAAAGCAATTAACCATAAAGACAATAAGTGATCTTACTCAAAAGCTACACCGTTGTATCCAAATACCAATAATATTATTTAACTGGAAATTTATATATTAATGCACATAATATATTATATACCTACATGTAAGTTCCATGTAGTCTTGATAGACCTGAGGGTGGGCATAACTTTTTTCAAACAGCATCCTCAACCATTTGGATCCATCCACTTTAAGACACTCCTCTCAGAATAAGAAACGTTCAAGCCTCATTTATTACAGCGTTATTATTATTTTTAGGCACTTGTGGAATAACAATAGCAGTAGACTACCGCGAAGGTATCACAGATTCTCCATCTGATGTACAAGCAGGGCATGACGCGATGGATTTTGAAGTAGGTCTCTACAGTCATCCAATATTCTCATCCAAGGGTGGTTTCCCCGATAGTGTTGTGCGTATTGTTGGAGAAAAAAGTGCAGCTCAAGGGTTTGTGAGAAGTAGATTGCCTGAAT
Source organism: Microceris miodesmiata (assembly GCA_018245735.1). NCBI lineage: Eukaryota > Metazoa > Arthropoda > Insecta > Lepidoptera > Hesperiidae > Microceris > Microceris miodesmiata. Next base: position 4,906 of record DWEC01002816.1, read on the forward strand.
TCACAGCGGAAGAAATTGAATATGTTAAAGGTACACATTGTACATGTTATGGTTTTGAATGAAACTTCGACTTTATAATTAATTAATATATTGTCGAGTAAGACAAATCTATTACAAACCAGATTATCTAACCAAGTGACATCACTGACTTTGACATTTCTATAAGTAAGATAACGTTCTCACAGTATATTGTGATTATATGTATTGATTTAATTGATTTGCCTTCTTTATGAATTGTATTCTATTTTTTTATAACAATAAGTAGCTCAATAGGTAGGTATACTTGTGAAATAAGTAATGTGAAGAATTAATTTTTAAAAATTGCTTAATGAGTCACGTTGCAGGAGCCCTTAATTGTTATATAACATTTATAAGACTTTATGAATTGATTGAAAAATTTTAAATATAAACATTATAAAAGGAGAAAATTTAGGAAAGAAAGTTTTATCAAAAGCAATAACGTCGTAGAGAACTATCATTCAACTGAACAACAATGAAATGCAAACAGTAGAAAATATCGTTTTTTTACTTATTTCTTAGGAACCAGTGATTTTTTCGGCTTCAACCACTATTCTACAAAGTTTTACTCCAGAGAGAAATTTAAAAAAGGGATGTATCCTGTACCTTCATATGATGATGATATCGGAGCGTTTACTTCATTTCTGGATTACGAAAAAAGCGCTATCATTCACGTAACTGTATGAATTTTGAAATATCTATCCATGTTATCTAATTATAATACCATACCACACGAGCTTGCTAGTGCTAGTTTCAAGTTTAAACAATCTGCATGTCTTATATCCAAGTCCTGATACTTTTATTTCATTTTAAAGAGTCCGTTTTTACGTTAAAATATATAAATCTCAGTTAAAGTCGCCACAGTACAACACACAGTTGTGAAGAAAATAATGGCCATTGGCATCGGTTATCGGTGGCGAAATGGTCTTGTATGCTGTGTTGTCGAATATGGTGCGAATTGGTCTGCCCAGCGCACTGGATTTCGTTCTCGTGGCCTCTTCTCGCGATCTTGACAGTGGCAAATCATTTCGAAATGTCACCATTCGTACTTAGAGAAGCATAATCAATTGGAATGACCCGTAGGTAGCTCCAGACGGTATGCGGAAAGCCTTGAATTGGGTTAAGAAAACGTGCAACAATCCTCCAATAATGATAACTGAGAATGGTTTCGCTACTCATGGAGGGCTGGCGGACGAAAAGAGAATAACATATTACACAAAATACCTTAACGCGATGTTGGATGCTATAGAAGAGGACAATTGTAAAGTCGTCAGCTATACTGCGTGGAGTTTGATGGATAACTTCGAGTGGGATAGCGGTTTGAGGTATTTTAGCCCGAGTAGTATCTATTACTTTTTCGAATAACAAATGTAATCTCATGCTTGCAGTCACTGATAGGATAGGTAATAATGGCCTTATTCCGGCGTTTCACTAGATAGATGTGTTATACGCCCCATCATGAAATACGGGATGAGCCTGTTGCCATACATCGGGCATAAATCCAGACTCCGTGGTATTACTAGAAATTTGCAGTTAGAAAAACCCAGTAATCCCCAACCCAGTGATCGAACCCAAAACCTCTCGCGTAGCAACCGCGTTTGAAACTCAGCCAACAAGTTATTTGAATTACTAATTGAATTAGCCAACAAATTATTGAATTTGGCAGGCAAATTATTTAAATGATGATTTTGATTAATTTTCGATCAACATCCAAGCATCTAATCTTATTATTGCGATATATGAATTTTATATTACGGGTGATGTTTTGTTGATATTGTTGATTATCATCCCACAGATAACTGATATTCAGGACCAAACTGAAATGTTATACCGAATGTTATTTAGTATTTCACAAACATATTTCTAGCGATTATCTAACGTTCTGTTTTAACCCTCTTGAGATTTAATACCATCTTAATACTTATTGTAAAATTGAACGTTGATATTTTATTTTACAGAATCAAATTCGGGCTTTTCGAAGTCGATTATGACGATGATAACAAAACGAGGAAGCCCAGACATTCTGCTTTTTGGTATAAAAAGCTAGTTAAAACAAAAATATTGGAACAACATTATGATACGGATTTCAAAGAAATGTCGTTTTAATTTATTGTATCATAATTTACCATACATACATATTTATAACATAGATACATAATTTATCATTAATGTATTTTACTTCATTCATTATATACCTACCTAATAATCACTTGTCCTTTCTACTAGTTTTCGTGTTTTATTTTTGTACATGAGTCTTCAGTATACGGAAAATTTAGAAGTATAGGTACAACATGGGAATTACCTGAATTGACGCAAGAGACATACTCGTACATATTCATTCAAAATACACATCAAACATATCAACATGTTTATGAAACTGTAATCACATGGATAATGAAGTTACATAAACACACGAAAACAGGGTATGATATGATAGCAAATTTACGTAACAATTGTTATGTAATTAAATTGTATTATTTGTTATCTTTAACTAGCGGCTGGATAAGATCAACAAAGAGCCAAATGTTGTTGGACACGTCGGGCGAGGACTTTGTCTAGCACTGGATCTGCGTAGGCTAATACAATGGTAATGATGTCATTTTTCATTAAAGGTCTTTCAAAAAAACAATGATTAGATGACCATGATAATTTAACATTGATGCCCCATTTCACATTGACATACTTACTCTAAGCTGACGGTGATCACCTATCATCTATTAAGCCTGACTGTTGGCAAAGCTACATATAAAAAACTAGGTTATATATTAGAACAAATTTACCTAACATCAGTGAAAATGCTTTTATTAAATATCAAAATGAAATAATTATAATGAATCACTTAAAATAAATAGAATGATGAAAGAGAAAAGAAAAACCTGAATAAAAGGTTGTAGAGAGATACATTATTACAGAACTAGTTTTAATATCTTTTGTTTTTTAATTGCTAACCTTTGGCTGTCATCCTGCCTACTGCAGACTATAGATTCGTCTTAGAATGGTATTAATCGTCTCGTATTAATTCGTCATAAATTGGTTTACGAGTTCTATATTAGAAATGTATCCTTAAACAGACACTGGCAGAGTGTTCCATTCCTTGTCGATTTAGCTAGGAACCGTGGAATCAAACCTATTCGTTCTGGCTATAGGAATATCTATCAGTTAAGGACGGTAAACTGCCGAGCCTACAAATAAATAAAAGTATCTACTAATATTAAAGTAGTGACGATTATGTAAACGGACAAGATATTTAACATTGATAAAAACAATAATAAAGATGTTTTTCTAACCTCATTTATAGCAACCAAGACTTGAAATTACATAGTACATAAAACTAATCTAACCACCTATTACATGGTACGTAAACGTAACTGGTGAAACTTGGGAGTGTACTACACTCCTCTGCCTATGCCTTCTGGGAACAAAGGCGTGATATTACGAAATAAAACGTAGTCATTTTGTCTGAATTCATTAGCAATTGGACTAACAGTTCAATAAAATAAATTGCATATCACCAAGTCACGCACATCTTAGCCACGAAAAGAAAATTTTGTAAAACAACGTTATTTACATTCTAAACCTTTCAAAAACCTTATTTTCATTTGTGATTTCATAAAAATTACTATTTGGCTGTACTAAAAAAAATTTGACCTAACTGTTTGTTTAATATTTTAAATATATCTATAAAGAGTGCAAGAGGAAATGCAATTCAAATGTGACCCTTGCAATCTGCTCTGATTTCCCTCTGTTTATCTGTACTGCTTCCTGTACTGCTGAATGCCAATAAAACAATAAAAAACCGAAATAAAACGGAAGATAGTTTTTATGTCTATTTCGATGAAAAATATTTTGGATCGTGAAATAGAATTTAAAAAAACTTATAAATTATTATCTTTAGCTTCATATCATGCTACCTGTATCTCGATACTATGATATAAAGAGCAATATTAAAAACTTGTTCAGGCATCAAACAACTAATTTAATTACAGTGATGATTAATGGCCATTAGCCATTGCCATTATCCAAGTAATGTTTTCTTTAAAAATCAGTTTGTTCAGTTGTCACGTTGAGTTATTAAATGTCAAACGACAATTTACCAGGCGTTAAACGTCAAATTTACGCCAACTGTCAAAAAAACTACTCGTAGAACGTCAAACATCATATTTGTATAGCGATGAAACTTGGGAAGGTGTGTATTCTGTACTCCACAAAATAAAAATGTATATTTACGAATTACCGTATGATATAAATAAGGAATTGTGTAGGCTGCTCGATAACGACGATGATTGGAAAGAGCTAGCGGGTGTTCATATGAAATATACTCCTTTTGATGTCAACGTAAGTAACATTTTATAATATCTATATGTTTATTTGATACATTTGGTCAAGACTGGGATTTCCCAAGAGCGTAAGTCTTACATTAATTTTTCTATGGCTTTCCCATCGTTACATCACACGAATTCTTATTCGTTTACGTCAATATGTTTTTTATTTGGGTATGCATCTTCGTAGTTAGGTATGTATTTTGGTTCACATCATTAAAAATATTAAAACGATCTACGTGTTATGTTTAATACAAGGTTTAAGATGAGATATTGTACTTTAAAGAATTCTCATTTATTTTAACAAGTAAGGAAAACATGTGGGTGAATGACCTTTTCCTTTATCTTTCTATAAATTATAAGAAAAAAAATATATACACTTTGATATCTATTTAAAAATATTTATGTATACAATTACTAACCAATTTAACTCTTACTTGATGATAACAGTCAAGTTTAACAGGTCTTCTCTCTCTTATCAATTCTTTAACATGTCTTCTGTGGGTCCATGTTTTACAACCAGCCACATACATTCATATCATTGGAAGTGAAAATAATACAAGTTACTCACATATGTACATTAAAATCTTGCTAATTATTTTCAAACACTTTATATTCCTCCTGATTGTAGAAAGGAAATTTTGAATGAATATGATAAATAACAATGTTGCTATTTACCTGTTGGATGATTTTAAGAACTGTAAAGGACTATAAAAAAACCAATAAAATATAATATACATAATATATTGTGTTAACATTGATATTGTATTTAATCAAAGTAAACATGATCATTATATCTTCACACTATTTGTGTTATCACCATAAGTGTTTGTTCTGTATATGGATATAAATTTGAGCATATCATTGAATGTCCATTTGCATAAACATATATTATCTATAGATTTAGTTTATATAAACTGCCTAGGTTATTATAGAAATGCTATGAATTGTTGATACATATTTTATTATATAAGCACTCAGAAATTAGCGTCTAATATTCATCAATAAAAGAGCTCACTGTGTCTCTTATTAATTAATATTACTATCCAGATTGTCATCTGGAATAACATACTTCTCAATATGAAAAAAAAATGTCTATGTTTTATTATATCAAAATCATAAATAAAGAATTAAATATGTTTGTGATAAACCAGACTTTTTGTAAACCTATATATGATGTGATGTACATACATATATTGTCACTTCTATTTTTTATATAGATGGAAGAGAGAAGAAATCCACTGGCTATGGGTCTTGACATATGTATTTCTTTTACCTCTTTCTACTTTAAATGAAGTTGTGAAATTTTCATACATGCACACCTGTTGAAGGAATTATGATTTGGATTCATTGAATATGGAGAATCGAATTTTTGATTTGATCAAAGAATGTGTATCTAGGTCTGTCTTCTCTGGTTCTACCATTTTTACAGTTATCTTATAAGATTATGTGATGTACTTGCTAAATCTAAATTAAATAAATTTTATTTATTAAGAACATTATACTCATATACAAGGTAACAGGAATACAGGATATTCGTTAATTTTACGTTACATAGAAAGAATGAGTAATTCATGATTTCCCTAGTTTCATTATACTAGAATTAAGGGATATCCCACATCTGTTTGTTATCATGCTTACGTACATATTATGCAGTATGTATTATCCCGTGCGCCATTGCGTCATTTAATTGCTGAAATGTGGAATTATTATAGAGACTAATGGCCCAGTAGCGATAGAAATTCAATCGTAAATCATAATAAAATCAGTTTGAGCGTTGTCTAGTTTCTAATGTCTAAGACTACGCCTATGTATGTAAATCTTTCCTCTGTGCTTTTTATTTAATTAACTTTTAAGGTATTTGTAATACATATTACACATATACAGCATTCTGCATTCCTTATCTATATATGTAAACTAAGAGATTGGATGCGAAGACCTGAAGATCGAGCTCAGTGGCGTGCTATTGGAGAGGCCTATGTCCAGCAGTGGACGGGAGTGGGCTGATGATGATGA
>DWEC01002817.1:0-11252 GCA_018245735.1 Microceris miodesmiata
CCTTAACGGTAACAGAGCGTATTTTAATATGATCGTATTCACAGAACATGTAACGAATAGAGAACAAGATAGAAATGCCATTTATGTAGGTATATATGTATTTGTGTGTAATTTTTTTACACACACCTCAAAAAGTTCACAGAGGAAATACAAAGCCTTACGAAATTATTATAACTATCGTTATAATTATGATTCAACTGCCAAAATACTCGCTTGTCTCGTTCGGCGAATGGTTGATATTTGATAATCAAAGACACTTGATTTCTTTTGTTGTTACCTGAAAATAGTCAAACATGCTACAGCTAAAGCATTTCAGTAAATATATAGAGATCACGAAACCCTTGTTGAGAAATTAAATTAATGTTGGAAACGATGGATAGAAAGGGTCACTGAACTTAATTATTCCTTTATGAAATTATATATTATCTATAAGTACAGCCTGTATAGGTATTGCCTATTGAATGAAGTTTAGAGAGATCGTTCAATTGCGAAAAATCCTATAGGCGTGTCTATACAGTATCGGCTCTGTGGAACTGGCTGAATAAAACTAACAGGGTGTACTAAGGCGATCCATCATTCTGGGGAGCCGTTGGCGACAATTGGACGTGATTGATCATAATTTAACTTCTCGTTGCCGCTTTCTCTTTGCGACACTGGCCAAAGGGTGAATTGGACGCGTGAGGAGGAAGTTCCGACAGCCAGTTGGACATCTTCCCGCTTTAATCTTTTCACTCCCTTGACTGCTTTAAGAGACGCAGAAAGCGTGTGCGACCAAAATAGTGATGAGCCCCTTACGTCATATCTTCCAGTTTGAGACAACGTATATATGTATTTTATTTTTAAAACAATCTCTCGAATCTGACACCTTTCCCGTCCATTGTCCACTATGTAACTGAAGCGGGTGACTAACCACAATATTTAAAAAAAACTTCACATATTTAAATGTCATATTCCATATTTAAATAGCATACTCCATATTCAAATATTCTATATTCAAAATTAACGGTTAAAAATCACACTCCGAAAACATTACAATAAAAGAAATATTTACATTTATACAGTTAATAAAACCAATCGTCCCTGTCATACAACTATTCGTATAAATCAGCCGCAATATTCTTCAATTAGCTGGTACAAAACGAACTAAAGAACATTCAAAGTGGCATACCATCGCAGTTCAATGGTTAATATGTAATTCTTTTAAACATAACGAATGATAAAATAGGTCAAATACTAATGGGGAAGTCAAAAATCTCCAAGACCCACGTACATGTATGGAGATATTTGACATTCGGTGCTCTCTGCTTACCCTGTAAGAAACCTAAGATGATATAATAACATGTTAATGATTAAATGTAATATTCATATCTACAACTTAATAGGATTTTTCGTTGATTCATTGCAATAGAGAAAAATAACCCTGAAATATAATAAAAGGCCAATCGTGACAGATCATATCAAATAACCGAACGGTCCGAAGCTATAAAAAACTAGAGGTACATTTTCCTATCCAAAATAAACGATACGCTATTTAAACTAAAATATCCGTTTCTATAAACATTATTCCGTAGACAAACGTCAATCCCTTATCACAATGGTATTGAACAGGATGTCCTAATGTATTCACCGGTTAAGTCAACACAACCCTCTTTATCGCGCTCACACATACATATAACCAGACTTCTGTCCCTCTGATTATGTATTTATAAATCAGATCTCATACTTTTACAAATAAATTTAAATTAATACGTTATATCAAAATGTACTAAGAAATATATCCTAATATAAATTGTTAATCTGTAATATAAAATCTCGATAGATAAAAATTCCGTTAATTTAAAGATGGCTACATCAAATGAACGCTTTTTAAAGTAGTGAACAATCTAACGAATCTCTTAATATTTAACACAAAATTTGTGACCGAGATACCGTGTGTAGCAACGAGTCAACAGAATACGTCGATCTGACAGTCAAATGCGCGTGCACATGCGTTCTCATATAAACAGATAAATTTGTCCATCGACGCCCGTGGCCGTATTCGGATCAAATAAACATTCAGTACACATGCCACTCAATAAAACGCTTTATGACAACAAATTTGAGTTTAAATTACTCCGTTAAAGCAGAAGATTATAGCAACATTATTTCCGAATGATATTTAAATTTCGAAACGTTTTATTTCACTTTTTTCTTTCTGTAATCATGTTGTTCTGCTTCTGGATTCACTTCATAAATTTCTATGGGTTTTATTAGTTTAAGCTTAATGTGCCTGTTAATAGAGTCTCATTTTATACGATCGTTGACACTGTTATGTTAAAGTTTGGCTCATATTGCATGGAGCGGATGCCGCGGCGTTTAAATTTAGAATAGAATGTATTGGACGGATGCTTGCCCGAGGTGTAATATTGCACTAGCTAATGTCTTTGTTTTTTATTGCTGGCAACATTTGCCACAAGAAAGCGAGACGAGATTTGACACATTTCTGACATACATTGACAGATCAGTAACGGAAATCTTTGTTTCGTCTTTGTCGATCTGTATATTTTTTTCAATTCTTGTATTATTTGGTACATGCTCAGAATCAATAACTTTTTGGAATAATTTTATTTAAATAAAAACAAATTTCGCCACCTATGTAGTGCGCAATTTGAAATATTATGATATTCTTCCCTAAAGATAAAAGTATTTTCATGACTTGATAACGCTTAATCTGGCACTTCAGATAATCACCTCAAACTCCAAGTGGAGGAGATATACATATTTTGATTTCCGTAAAAAAATATTTTTAGTGAACACTTCTTGAATATCTACATATGTAATGTATAAAGCATTTTAGCGCACACATAACTATACAAATAGGAATATATCTACCGAAAATTAGGTATATATCCTACCTTTCGCTATTTTAGCTATGATTGATTACCATTACGTTTACCGGCATCGTATATAGCAACAATCACATGTTTTTTCTATATCCTAATCTTCCTCAAGATCGGTCTAGCCGCCTATGAATTATAGAAGACATAATGAAAAATGGACAAAAATTCAAATAATAGTAGAAGTTCCTTGCCGAACGAATTTCCCTAGAGGTAATAATACAGGAGCGATGTTGTGTTAAGTTTTTATCATCCATATAATATCAACGCCAGAAGCATCACATAAAACCTCAAATCTGATATTTTTGATAACGAAAAACGTAAAGCACAGGAAATTATAGAAAGCGTACTCTCTTTAATATTATCTCTATATACTGCCTCTAGGTTACCTCCCGTGCTCTCGACGTTTGCGGGCGATCAGGTTGAATTGAGTGAAACTACGGTGGGGCAAATTGTAGTTGTAGTAATAAATGTAGTAATACACGGTAGTTGTAATCATAAATGTGTGCGGTAATTAATATAGTTTAGCAGCCTTTTTGTTGCAATAACGCAAGCTCTCGTAATGCTTACTTTGGGAACAATTGGCCGTGGGTGAAGATGTTTAAAAAAATTATTATTATTATTAAACCGAAGATATTAAGTCCTTAGCCAATTAACCGTAGTTGTGCATGAAGAATTGTCATCGCCTCTTGGTCTTTAGTGACCCGGCCGCTGACGCTTACTTTTATTGAAAAGATTTGTCTTTGTTTCGTGTTCGGTCATTATCATACCAGTCATACATTGAAAGAGTTATCCACTACAACGATCTATTACCAATATATTGAGAACGGTGCTGAAAGATTTTTCTTCCGGGTTTTTCTCTCAATTTCTCTTCAATAATTTGTATTAAAATGTTGTAGACGTTAACTAATTGTTCACGTTTCTTATGAATAAATTAAAGTTTTGGAACCCAATACTGTAATATCTACAAAAAGTAATCTGCCAGTATTTTGAATCCGCTTCCGCAGTAATACGACGTGGCTTAGTTGTTATATTTAGAACCTTTATTCGCAACATTTCAGTAACTTCCAAATTTTAGTTTAAAAATAACTTAATATTATGCGTTAATTCTATGAAATTAAAGCGATAAAATCACATAAAGTAACAACCCTAAATTCAAATAACATACGAGTAATAGCCAATTTAATACTTGTACTCAAATTGTAATGATATGATCTTAATCGGCTAATAATTATACTGAACTGGCGGAGCTAAAATACTGTGTTAGTTAAATCTGTAATTAAATGTTGAAATCGATCGCAGTTTTGATAGGAACCTGAACTATTTCGCTGTGAACAAGCCAGTTGGAAACTATCGCGCAAATTACTTCAAACTCACTGCAGACCAACTTGAACGCAAGAGCGCTAAATGCTCTAGAATAACTTTAGGTGCAACGCTTCACTTCGATGAAGCTGATAAATAACGCTCGTGTAGATATATGAACTTCTTTTGAAAATTATCATCATATTAATTTTCTGTAACCGCGCGTTCAGATTATAAGTTTTCTGTAAGGTTAAATTCCACCGAGTATTGTGATTGCTTCATCATCATCATCATTATCAGCCTATTTCCATCCACTGCTAGACATAGGCTTCTCCAATAGCACGATACTGAGCTCGATTTTCAGCTCGTCGCATCCAACTGCTGCCAGCCACTTTGCGTATATCGCCACTCCACCTAGCTGCCTATATATTTTTATATGTGAAACAATACCAACTTCAGCAAAAACAACCGAAATCACGAGTGGTCGCCGCCCGTGAAACTTGAATAAAACTGTTAGTGCCAATTAGTTCAGTAATATTAATTATTAATAACACTCCTACATATTATTAATTGATAACGATACCACAAGAGAATATTTAGAGTGCTACATCATAGGCTGCAGCTCGCTTACCTTCAGGTGTTATGGCAGTCGAACGCGAGCTTATCTCTATATAAATAAAAAACATGTATATCTCTATATACCTAAATAAAAACATGTGTAGGTTTCTGGGTACTATTAACTAAGTTAATTTGAATGTAGGTATATAGTTATGGCTAGTACCCGTCATATCCCTGGTGATAATAGGCGCAATGCTTACTCGAGGGATTATACAGTGCGATTCTAATACCCACGTAAACACACAACTTCAAACTGAAAGGCAAATCCGTCTAATAATTGCTTTAGTTGTAAAGATACATGTAGCGATCGCCATATCCCTGACTATCCACGTACATTGTACGCCCATTCATGTTCTTAGTTGGTAACATCTAGTCATTCAGTGCCCGGTAATGACATAAAAGCCATTGAACTCTCTCCGAGGATTTTCGAGCGGCTAAAACACTTTGACAAGTAACACGGCGTCCAATCCAATTTCTCATTGGCCTACCACGAAACAGCGTAGTAAAGTATAGTAAGATACACACACACACAGATGCAAAGAAAACCTGTGTCTAACAATAGAAAGGAACTGTAACCGATATATTTTTTTACATGAAACGTAAACTTCGTTAAAAAAGTAACTAAGTAGTAAAACGTAAACGACAATGTGACTAATCCTTGCCAATAATCATCTGACGTGCCCGTTCGTATAGACTTGTAATGAAATTTTTTGCTCTCGCTTCAAGTACTTTAACGGCATAGTTATTGGAGATGTTTTAACTGAATTCTCAGAAAAAGCAGCGTAACGACCTGTTGTGAAGGTCCATGCATCGTATCCCAACGTCAGTGCTAAAAAAATGACAGGTTATAAAGTGGAAGAATGACGTAACAGAGTCCAGTATTCTGTACTACATTGTAGTGTACTCATAACTCTGTCAATAGAGTCGAGAATCGCGAATACCTTGTCGTGTAACGGCGCAGTATGCCGAAGTGCGGTGTAACTTATAGCACTGTATTAGTCAAGATTGTTGGCATCGCTCACGTCACGTGCCTGGTCTCACGTTAAGTGACTAACTTTATCTAGTTTATTACGAACTGACGTTAACATCACGTATCTGACAAATTGACATATCCTTTGTACGATGCGCCAATGTATTGTTAATATTAGTAACATTGCAACTCTACAAGACAATAAGAAATTTGATACTAGCATGTCGGTTGAGTTGAATTTCAAGTTAATAATTTAAAATTGTCTTAATTTACTAAATAATTGTCTTAATTTCCTTACTTATTACACCATTACCACTTTTAACGGATTTATTCACCAAAAAGTACGCATATTCCATAATAAAATCTCTACAGACATAAAGGACAAGCCCGAAAAAACAGTTATACAGTATGACTAATGTAAACGCGAAAAAATCAAAACACCAATACTGAGAAAATCGATTTAGGTACCTATGTCAGACATACCGAATTGAGTATTCGTCTTAAAAGGAAAAAGTGTGCCAGTATTAGTGCGAACACTTCACTGTAGAGCCCAATAAAGAGAAGAGGGAGGTGACCGATCAGTGAGGCACTCGGCGCGTGGACGACTTGCGCAACTGACTAATTTGTCGCGATGCGGGCTCGCGCGGATCGCAGCAACAAATCATTATGTTAACAGACACGATCTCTTGTCACCTTTATCTTGTATACTTTATGTGATTTTAATATGTATGTTGTCACATAATGCATATGATATTACACCATATTATAATTACATCGTCATTATCCTCCTTAGTAATTTTACTGTATTTAAGTAATAAATTAACTTTTAATCCTGTGTCCTCACAGATTGCAAAGCTTCTCTTTAGATGTTTCAGCGTGTGCATATTTGCGTATCCAACATTCTATTAATTTTAAATTTACTTTTACCAGAACGCTGTTTTAGCATATCTGGAATCTGAATGAAGTCATAAAACCATCTGCTCCGATGCCGCAACGACGACACAACATCTCATTCCGCTTCGACACGACACCACGACCGTTTTGGTGTCGACGTATACGGCGATATTTGATACGACATTTTTATGTCCCCACTGTGGGCGCCTATTCTGAGAATCAAATTATTTTGTATATAAATGCGCGCCAAAATTTGAATCCAGGACACATTAAGTACGTGGCTTCACCTAAACTACTAGTATAATATTCATTTTGATCGTATGTGTAAATTATAGGATACTTTTGTTCTGAGCCCATTGAACAGATGGCGCCACTTGCTTACACTTGAAATCGCCAAAAATATCTAACAGACCATTTGATCGTTAACCTGTGTTAGTCAATTAATGATAGTCAATTAACCCTACCAACGCGAAGTAACACTCGTGCTAGTACAATATATGTACTAACCACAATAAACAACTGTACGTGTCCATTTCCACAGTACGATACACCAATAAGTTTAGAAACAACACGTGGCTTCTCTAACGGCACCCGTGTTATCACAACTCCGCATTCACTCCATTATCCTCACTAATTACTAAGACAAATGAAGTGAACCATTACGATAAATATAAAAATATCTCCGTTGCTACCCCTGTGACATGAGTTAAGTGCAATGTAACCGAACTGCTATTAAGAAGTGATTAGGCTATATTGTCATACGTGTGGCAGCTATCTTAAGTAAATATATCTTGTAATGTATCGCCGCCTAGCGCCCGTCTGTCTTTGTTTTGAATACTGTTTGTCTGGAATATCACAGATTAAAGTATAAATATTGTGTCATATATAATTGTTTGAGAGCGTCATTTTTATTCTAAAATGTGAATCTATTACTATTATTAAAGCGCTATTCACAAGCCCCAAGCCATCTTATTGAAAATTACCGTATGAATATTTACATCGTCAAAGCGATGCAAGACAAGAATTACAATTTATTATTATCTTTAAATGAGCAATTTATTTCACTGTTCAATGACGATCTCCATCAGTTACAACAAAACTTCTATTTTCGTGACATACATATCTCGATTCGTTTCTGTAACTTTTCATTACTTATTCTTTTGATACGAATATAGTTCAATTGTTAATAATTTAATTATCAATAAGTTCAAATGTATAGATATCGTCTACGTCCAATTTTAAATTAATTAAATTTTTGTAAGGAAATCCTTATAAAATAAAGTTACTCTGTCATTTTGCAAAAAACATGTATTATTATTACTACTAAATACTACTAGAAAAGCTTTAATCGTTTTGATACATATTTTATATTATAACCCTCCCCATCATTTATTAAACCACTTACATTCTGATTGTGTTAATTAAATATGTCTTCTCTATTTGCCTTCGTTCTGTATTCAGTCAGTGTTCACATACGACATAAACATCTCCCAACTCACGCCACAGTGCTCTTAAACGCAATATCCTTTTAGAATCGTTATTTATTTTCACCTCGCGTACAATCGATAGCCAGCAGCTAAAAGATCCAAAGAACTCACTACAATTAGAGAAACATCGCTCTAACAAAACACTTTACGATCTGTTAATTGAATTCCAGAATAGGGCAGCGTGATTCACACATTCCTGGTTTCATCATCGGACGCTCATTTACGAGTGGCCTGGAATAAACGCTTGACTAATATTAATTATACGTATTTATAGTTGGCTCGAAAGACTAATTGGCTTAACTCACAATTCTTGATGTTAGTAATCGGTTTTAAATGTTCTGTTACATTGGTATGGATGAAAATTTAAATCGCGGGAGCAGATTTTCGTGTGGATAATTTCTGCTCCATACCATTTTTTGTTATACTCCCCATCCACTCAGCTCACTATTTACATTTTGTAGTTTTAAAACGGATTTCATTTATCGATTGAACATATATTTATATATATTATTGACGCGTTAATAAGGTTTTAAAAAAAATTAGTACAGCGTTGTTTCGTGGTTTTGTCTCCTTTTAGAGAGATTATTATATTACTCAGGTAAGATTAAATTTGGTAACTTGCACTGACGGGACTAACTATCATTAAAAGTCCTATATATAAAATCTTGTCTGAGCTCGGCAGCTGATGTCTACGGGCGATAGAGAACGTTTGTTACTGATATTTACTTGTTTGCTAGTCTTTACCGTTAAAAAACTCATGTAGTAGCACAGGACATAGATATGTAAGTATATATTTACATATAAATTATCATATACTATACGGTCAATGAAAAGATTAATTATCTAATTTTTTTCCAATATCTAGTAACATCTCGACACAAACCTTTTGACACACCTGTCAAAGAATCCGTCAAATATGATATGTTCATTGTTGCTTAACATCAGGATCGAATTTTGACAGTTCACATCCAACTTATACAGATTGCGAGATAGTCTTTTTCAAAGCTTGTGAATTACCACATTCAAGTTTAATAATGCACTATAAGTGTCGTGTCTCCAACCGAACAAAGTCTGCGTCCGTCTTGCTCACATTACAGAGGAACGCCCACCGCCCCTCGTAAATCGCATTACTAAAGGTATTTAGTATAAGGCGAGATAAGCCCAGCACTGGACAATGTGACAGAGTTTAAGTGATTCGCGCTTTTGTGCACTTCAATGTGCGTTAATTCACTGGAAAAAATGTTGCGCGCTACTTAAACGAATACGGTGCCCGTTTCCATTGCACCTACGAATAATTGTAATCGGGATCGGAATGAACACACATATCAAACAAAAATACCAGATAACGGATAGCAGAATGAATAATTATATAAATTAAAAACGTAACTTCACGCCTGTAATTCCCGAAGGGGTAAGCAGAGGAGTGTAGTACACTCCTACGTTTCACCAGTTACGTTTACGTCCTATGGAATAGGTAGTGAGCCTATTGCCATGCACCGGGCACAGATCCAGACTCCGAGTCACTACTAGAAATTCTAAATGAGAAACATAAATAATATACATAATCCGTTCCGGGATTTGAACCCAGGACCTCCCAATCGGCAGCTGCGCTTGCAGCCACTCGACCAACTAGACAGTCAAGTAGTAAATTAATTGCATTATAAACAAGAAGTGATATCGTACATCTGATGAATATCAATACAATGCATGTAACTTAATCGCAATGCCAAATGTTCACGTTATTATATTTATTTTATAATTGCAAGTAAGGTGAAAACATTTAAAACCTCGTACATATTACTCATTTTTAAAATCGTGTGCTAATGACAGCATCAACCATATTAGTAGGACTTCACCCACAACAAATGGACGCTCTCCACTCGCCACTTTGATCGACAGGAAAGCAAGCGGCGTCGAGGCGAAGCAAACTTGAAATGCTAGAATAAAATTACTCGTATATTTCTTATCGTGTCGTAGGGGAAGGTGGATACGGCCACATAACAAAGTTTCTCGCGTCAGTGCGCTCAACCGCGCGCGTCGTGAATGGCGCCCTAATGCGCCAATTGTTTGCCGATACATTGTGTGGCGGGCCTTAATCATAATATTGTGTGTTCTATAACGTCCCTAAGATGACACATTGCCAGAGAACACATTAACTGTGAGATATTTGTGTTGTTTCTTTCAGCAGTAGTTTTTATAACTGTCAAGTTGAAGTAGGTACTGTGATGGGATGGTACGCTTGCAAAAGGTACTACCAGCAGGGCTTCTAATATCTTCCAGTGTGAAGGAAACGTATGTATATAGTTGCGGTAAGCTATCGACCACATTTATTTGACATGTTTCGACAAAATAAGGTAATTGAAATGAGATACTATTACCTATATCGAAAATTATCCCATATGTATAATCAAATAATTACCTATCACTTACAATAAGTTTAAATATGGGTTGCCTGGAAGAAAATTCTAAAGCGAAGAGCCTGCCCGTTGTTAACATTTAATTGCCTGCATAAACTGTAATACCTCACGTGAGCTGTAAACAATAAATAGCTGTCTATCAAAATGAGATATCGCATAAATTTTTAATGTAAAATATATTATTTCGTAGTGAACATATCCATATTCATAGAATCGCTAATCCGAGAATCCTATTCACTTATCACTCAGGAATATCGGGCCGTATTGTTATGTCGGTACCCCGACTGTTCAGTGTAAAGCTTAGTTCACGAGATTAGTACTAAGTGGTGTTCACAATCTCGGGCACGCACGCGTGGTGGCCACAATTTACTAAATGTATGTTAAATGCGCCGAAATAAATTACGGGTCGGCGTGTCCCTTGTCCCTCCATCCCTCGGCCCTTCAGCCGGCTCTCTGTAATCACTTCATCCTAGCTAACTGCCGAGCCAGGGATATCACTTTCTGCGCGTCGCGCCACTCGTTCTTTAACGATAAGCCGTGATTAAATAAAAGTTGTAAAAGGGAATGTTATAAATACATCTTTTCGGTTCGCTAATTCGTATTTAGCCAGCATGACTGACTACGACCTGGATCCTTCTCGCACTGACACATCATGTCCGATGGTAGAAGGAAAAAATATAGATCATAA
>DWEC01002818.1:0-11252 GCA_018245735.1 Microceris miodesmiata
TTATAATGGGTCGATTATTATTATTATTATTTTTTATTAGGTATATCGGAGACATACAAATATACCTTAGTTATTCTCAATTACAATTTAAAATTTGCGTTGCAACTCAACTTTCTTGGCTATTGATAAACTATAAAAAATAAATATAGGTGTAATGCACAGTACGTGCGCTATTTTCGTATGCACCGCACGGCTTAACTATTTACTCACATTAAAACTTATGAAGCACTTGACGCCGACTCATAATTATGGAAATTTACCAGTCTTCACTACATCGCTTTAATAAAATTGTTTCATGGGAGCATGACCGACCGAATTAAAGCTTTGATCAACGCGTCTGTCAACAAGAAATTACGACAAGCTGTTGCTCGAGAAAGATGGAGAACTATAGCACTGCAGGCCTCCGCGTAACATGCCTGACTACGACTGCTTTGCCAACGGCATACGAATAAGAAGAGAGCCCTATCGTAACGACCGAGACATTCGTTCTTTGGAAGACCACATGTCTGCAACTATTGCTTAAATAATAATAATAATTCGATTACAAATCATTCACTCACCGTCCCGGGCCTTAAAAATATATTTTATCGCCTTCTCTCTTGTACCTATTAAACATACCACCCCAACAAGGATTTGAATTTTCTTCTATTGTTTAAAACTGTTTCAATGTTTCTATACAAAACGGCCTAATAATAACAACCGAATACTATTGAAGATATACATACTATACTAGTATAAAGTATATTTAAAAAAATAAAACCCACAAACAGCAAGTGTTAACATATATTTTATTAACTTTTTACAAATTAGTCAAATTAACCTATTGTGTCAATTAATTTCATCTTAAAAACACTACATCGGTACCTTTTTCAATTGTACACATATTACTCGCAGCACTTAACGAAAACATGAAATTATATTATAACTACGGCCATATCAACAGTAAAAATATGAAAACCTTAAAATAACAAAAACTCGTGTGTACCGTAACCTGATTTTGCTATATAATGTATGAGAGAGTAATGTAACAAAAAAAATATTTTTAAAAAATGTACGTATTTAAATATATATGTAACTCACAACCTCGTCAAACAAAATGCAATGTACACTTTTTCACCTACATGTTGCACTTCACCAACATCCGAAACATATCAAGGTCAACAACATATAAAATCTAAAAACTCAACTTCATTAGTATCATAATACATATAATTTCAATATCTGATGTAATTATCTTATAATATTGTTTAGTATGTAACAGTAGGTCTAACAGTACCTCCTGTTATATTCAAAAATATTTCATACATGAGTTGCGGCCATATTAACAATAAGTGAGCTACCGCAGACAAAGAGTTTTATTCATAATTATGAAGACAGTGTTGCCAGTTACATTCGAATGGATGATGAAATTTGATTTGAATGTAAACTTTTTAATTAAAGATAAAACCATAATTTATAACATTTTGAAGATTTGTATATTTTTAAAAGTACACAGGAAATTTAGGTACTTTATTAATTGAACTTCGATACATGAATGTTAATATTTATTTATTTATTAGTATAAAGATGCATATTACAAAAGGACTAGCCTAGGCTACACGTAATGTGTCTTAAAGTATCAATGTATTGTGCATTTGTGAAATAGATTCATTTTAAATAGACACGTGTTCAATAAAGATTTTATAATAATTATCATCAGTCGAGTTAAAAAAAAAATAAAAGCTATAATTGTGTCCGTAAACAATATTCTAACAAAGGCTATATGCCGTTATATGAACACAGTAAAAACTTTCGAAAAATGTTAAACTGTTATAAATAGAACATAATAATATTTCTTGTTCCACTGTTTTCTCGTATCGAATACATAAATACTAAATACCATGACAATACATATATTTTACCAACGGTTAACTATATAATAATTTGGTTACATTAATAACTGTATATAAATAGTTAATTATAATATTTCGTTCTGTCGTCAATTGTTGTTTTATGATTATAACATTAAATTAATTCTTGGTAAAAAATAATAACTGTACAATGTATTTTCATTGATAAAAATAAGGATAAACAACTATCGGAGCGGGCGGGCTCACGCGGCCGCCGCGCCGCTGCGCTGCTCCTGGAACAGCAGGAACGAGCTGTACGCGTACGCCAGCGTGTTCAAAATACCGAACACCTGTCAACAAACAATCATACACTTACCAACTCGTCAATCGCACATTAATTGAACAAATGAACAACATAAATAAACGAAAAAAAAAACATTTTATTATTAATCCATTCATGTTTGTTATTCTTCACCATGATATCACTAATCCTCAAGCCTAAACTATTAATGGGAGACACGTAATTTTCTTTCTTAAATCGCTTCTTACAAAACTTAAAACAAACATATGTCAAATTGATTGAACGGTGATTGATGTCTGAAAGCTTGCGATCAATATCGATTGAAAATACCTCAAGTAACCATTAGTATCTGCGTTTATTTATGTCTTCCCTTTTGTATAAAGAGGAATCGAAATTAAAACTGAGGAAGCTGCACTAACGCTAAAAACAGTTAGACCTATGTATTTGATGAAAATTGGTCTTTTCTAGCGAAAAAGTTAAATTAAATATAATAGACCCTTAAATTATTCCATGATACAGTGTCTAGTAAGACATGGTGGGTATAGCTCGAATAAACTCTTCTAGAACGGTCTAAATATTAGACCAAACATGAAAGAAAGAAAGAGAAAGAAACTTTTTGATTTGTAATATGAACACCTACACGTTATACTAGCATTATGATATAAAAATTCAATAAACAAAGGAATTGCGGACTGCACACTGTATGGGCGTGGTCGCCTAAATTTCTCTTTATTAAATTCCCTATATAAAATCTCAGCTAACATCAATTGTTAATTATTTATTATGCATACACACATAATAACCGACCTTTCAATTGTTGTACTACCTCGGCTCTCCTCCCAATGAGAAGAGTCAATACTACAGTCTGCCACGTTGGCTATGTTCAGATCGTACATCACATCCCTTAAAGAAAATCAAGCAAAACTGTAAGGTGTGCAGGTATCCCTACAATGTTCTTCACGGTTAGACCAATTCATATGGTTAATGTATAATGGGTACTTTTTTAAAAGCAGTGAGTGCCAATATTTAAGCCAAGGCACCACACGCATTGCCTGGAACAAACCAGCACGTTGCAGCAGTAAACACTTACTACATTGAAAGCATTTTACAATATACTTTCTATATCAACGCTAGCTATAATACACCTATGTGTTTGTTAAACCGTGAAAATATGTAAACAGGTATAACAAGGCATACCTCGGTATAGGAAGACATGTTAATGCGCTGATAATGACCGCTAAGAGGTATATTTCAGTATATGTTATAGCGTATAATATATGTATATTGGCTATGTAACGTTACAGTATATATTATGGCAGTAGGCTCACCACCTATTCCATGGAACGGAGACGTAAGTGGTGAAACGTGGACGTGTACTACACTCCTCTGACTACCCCTTTGGGATTACAGACGTGATGTTACGTTATATATTAAAGCGCAATATATTTATGTAATTTATGGCTCCGTCTCTGACGACTTTATACATAATTCTATTATCAAACATGCAACAGTAGCGCCCTCTACTAGTCTCTAATCCTTAATGCTAAGCGCACAAGGTCCCTTAGATCACTCATTACAATACAAAGCGACATGCTAAGACCTGTTTAACAGTCCAGTGAGCACTAGACAATGTCCAAACCAAATTTTGCAATGCAGAGTCTTATTTATTTATTTATACTCTTTATTTACACACCAGTAATCAAATAACATATATGAACACAAATGATTCTAAATGCTAGCCATACAAAAGGCGTCTTAACACAGAGACAGATATTTTTTCCTTACAGTATATTAAATTTCTACGTATATGTATGTATTAGTCAGTCATTTAGATGTCATCTATTTAGTTATTTCATGTATAAAACACCCGTAACTGGCTAACACAACCATTACCAAATCGCAACCATAACCATATTGCAACCATAACCAATACACAACCATAGACGAAATTTAAAAAAATTACCGCGGCTGCGACATTGCGCCCGTAATTCCCGTACCACGACGTGAACATGACTATAAACGCGATGAAGTAGAAGATAGTCTCTATGCTTGTGCTGATCAATTCCTGGAAACAAATAAAAAAATAAAAATTATAAATTAATTACAGAGGTAGTAGGTATTTTCATGGACTTTATTCTAATAATGTTTTTGAATACGTAACTGATATTTAAGCAAGTGTTCATCATACAAAATGATCGGAGTCAGCTAATTTTCGACTACTTCTTTGAGAAAGCCAATGAAACTTAATGATTACATAGCCATTGATGTTATCCTTTCAAGAAACCCTATGAAGCTAAATACTGCAATAATCTTATTAGCATTTTAATAATATTAGCTATATGTAATATTAACTATTATTATTATTATCTATAACTTATAAAATGACAATAATACTATCTTGGGACCACTTCACACGGTCATCTTGACCGCAAACTAGACGGAGCTTCTACTGTAACACAATTATAAACACAAAATGCTCAAACATACTTATACAAATAGTTGTACTACCATATACTCATATCTATAACACAAATGTCTGGCTCGAGTGGAAATCGATTCCAAAACCCATGGTACAGCAGTTTCGCTAACGGTCGCTGGACCAACGGGCCAGTGAAATTAAGTAGCAAGCTATCCCTAAATCATTAAAAAACGAAAATACTTGCCGATAGAACCCAATTGATTGGTATCTTCAGAGCTTCTCTGATGCTGAGGAGGTAGACGAAACTCCACATCAGCGTGGTGATGAAGGCGGTGACGGCGACGAATACATACCAAGTGGACGCCCATGGGGTGCCCAACGCCATACAAATGATACCCAACACCTGGAAAAGAAGCATTTATCAAATTATTTATCTGTGCACCAAAAAATGCAAACACAGAGAATAAATTAGAAAATTCGGTTATCATAACGTGATTACTAACAAAATGTTAACGTGAAAATCATCATTAAAACTATGCTTAGTAAAAACGAAATAAAAAAAGAAATAAAATTTTTTCAAAATTAATACCAACTTATAAAAATATAAAGTTTCACGGCGTACACTATAATGCAGATATAATTATAAATATGTTTTTAAAACTTCTCTTATAATTAAAACAAAATTGTTACTGTTTTATGTCACGCTATTTTGATAAACAGGGCCCATAGCTGACATAACTTCGCCTTCCACCGAATTTATGCTTAGCATGTTTGTCCCTGGAATCTTTTTTTTACAACCTTACGGGTTTTATACGAAAATATTAAGAAATCAAATAAAACCACCTAAAATAATTATTACCTTTATTTTATCCTGCTACTTGACGCAACCGACCAAAAGTTACGCGTCATATTTTCTTAAAGAAAACCTCACAATACAATTATAACAGATGTTGCTATAGGTGTAAAAATCTTACCCATGAATCAAAATGATAATTAATTTTTTTTTGCAATTTGTCCATGCGATGCTTTTAAATATGACATGTTGTCTGCTGTGATGTTTAAAAAATGTGCATATTACAACTAGTTTCGTGCATGAACATTATGCACTACATATAAAATATAAATATACAGAGCCCAGTGAACTTGCCAGACCTTGTTCTATGTACCCTTAGATTGGTTTGAGTGCTATCAGCGTGTTCAGCATACGGAGTTGATTATTCCTACTTGTTCAATGTATTTTATCTTTTTATAATATTACTTTAGATATATAGACAATATGGATAATGTCATGTAACTGAAGTCTGTAACATCATGCCTCTATTTCTTCGAAGGAGTAGGCAGAGGTGTGTAGTACTCCCCAGTTTTATCGCTTAGGTATGTTAGCGGGAGCATTTCATCACAGAATATGAGGGAAGCCGATTGCCAAGTATTGTAACTGAAGTGCAGTATATAATTCAATTGCAATGATAGGAATAGTGAGGCTAGCGGTAAATATCCTAGTACCACTAGGGGAACGGTGTCAGGTCCGTCGGTGAAATGTCCGTCGGGGCAGGCGCCCGCGCGAACCGGTTCCATATCACCCGGCGCGCCGGAACAACCTAGCTGTCGCAATACCCGCTAACAGGTGTTATTCGTAGAAATTCCGATCAACATGACTCGATCATCCGCTAGTTACTAATATTCACCAGCCATCTTCATTGAACATCCATTTAAATCTCTACATGGTTGGTCACTACAAAATTTTACGCTTTTACATCCCTACATTCAGCTTCTGTACATTTTTAAGATCCGCATTAGATAACCCTCAGACCCATACGATCGAGACGCGGATATCAAAGGGCTATATCTTATCACATTATACATAGCGATAGAGCAGACTACAGACTGCCCCGCTGGCCATGTACGGGTTGGCTATAAATGAATCTAACTTATCAGCTTGTACACATGAACACAACATTCGAACGTACTGATGACGTAGATTGGGGCCGAAAATCGATGTCACGTATCAAGAGTACACAGTCGGAGAAAGTGTGTACACATGCAGACCGAGTGGTCGCGCATACGTATGAGGCTGGCCGCCATTCCGAGACCCCTGTCAATGGGTTCGCGGGCCATCATCGCTTTTACTCGACAAAGTTTCGCTCTAAATAACAAAACGTGGCCGGATTTCCGATTCGGCGATAGCGTTTTGGAAAGCATGCTGATAAGTCCCGTGCACCACAGAAACTCACTCGAATACTGTAAAACATATTGGGCATCGAGCCGTGTGTATGATAACAATGCGACGCCGAGACCTTATACAGCGACATGACACTCCGATACGAGACATACCTAAATGAATAAGCAAGCACACGACACGAATTCGATACCATACAATTCAACTAACCTTGAACGGAGTAGGTACTAACTAATCACCGACAATGGCTGCTAAGTTGCCTTGTATGCTAATGTTGGTCCTTTCTTAATCTTTGCGAGCTGCCCGTGTTTATTGAGCTGTTCAGTTGAATAGTCGTAAAGTAAGCAATTATTTAGTTGTACTTTAACGTGTTATAACGTAACGTAACTTCACGCCTGTAATTCCCAAAGAGGTAGGCAGAGGAATGCAGAACACTCCCTACTCCCTACAGCAGAATAGGTGGTGAGCCTATTGCCATGCATCGGGCACATATCCAGACTCCGAACGACTATTAGAAAATCTAAATTAAAAAAAATTGTAGTGTTCGACCCGGGAATCGAACCCCGGACCTCCCGATCGGCAGTCGCGCTTGCAACCAACACGACCAACGAGGCAGCCATAAATTAAATCAACGTCTTATAAATGTACAAAATATAAATAAAACTAGCAAAATCATCTATTAGTATGACATGCTTGCATAAATGCACGAGTTACTCATCGGTTTACTAATAAGTATGATTACAGTTGTATGAAACGGAATGATTTATGAGCGCTAAATGTTTTTTTTTTTATTATTTTTAGGTCAGTTGGTCGATTGGCGGGTAATATTGGTGCAAATACATCGAGAACGTCAGCGGGCTAGCGTGCAGTGTCAATCATGGTTACAAAGTAGTGAAACCGCACTCGTACATCGGGGTCAGTCGGGTGCCTCCGTTGGGGCGACGCGCCCAAACTACGCTGCTCATAGACCATACATCCGTACATTGGCATCTAGGTGCGTGATTAGCGCGTGTTAGGTGCGCGCTATAAATCCTCAACTTGCTATATATCTTTTACCATACCAATATACCTTATTATATTGCCATGCCTATAAATACCATACCTATAAAATATTACCAAAATATTCTGTTTAAAAATCCATTGGGGCGTTGGATTTATAAGTATACGAGTAAATCTATGGCCATGCATTATTCACATTTTAATTTTAAAAATCTAAAAAAAAAATTAAAAGTATTGGAATTATATAATAACATTTGTTGTAGTCTTTACAGTAGTCTTTATAAAGCATTAATTTGATAGCGAAATATCGATCACGTATATAAAAATAAACTATGAGATTTTTAAAACAGATAAAAAAGGAAACCACAAACCATTTCATTCATTAATTCGCTTGTGTTAGAAGGTGTATATTAAAAACCAAAATATAAAATCGTTCTTATCGTAATAACTTTCTATTTTAATGCAGCGAATAAAAATATCCCATGTCGACGACCTCAACCACAATGCATTTCCCGGTACAACACACCTCTCATCTTCCGCACTGGTTCCCCGTGGCTGATGAATGAAATTATGGTCTTGGTAATCGATACAGCAGTACGCGAGTTACACTAGTCATTTGTTAAACGTACTCATTGTTGCCAGAGAAAAAAGAGGTGTTTTAAAATAGAACTTTTTTTTAATCACTGCGTAAGTTAAAAACTAACACACATAGTGACTTTTTATGTAGCAATCCTTGCGCTTCAGAAGCGAACCAGACTGCGGTTATCTTCAGTCATTATCGTCCATGAAACTAAACCTACAATAGCTAAGGATACGACTAATAGTATCAAATCCTTCTGTAAATATTATGCAGTTTGCAATAAATCTATTAGCATTGATTGGTTACAGGTCTATAGGATAGGACGGTTACTATTATACCAGTCCAGCCAGTACGAGTGCAGCTAACATCTACATCTCCTATACGAAGTAGGTCAAACGCTTTATACGTACTTAAACAATTTTGTTTAATAAAGTAAATATTGTTAGTACTAAGAACGAATTCTACGAGCCTCTACATAAAACGAACCTAACTCTTTTAAATTTAAAACGATAAATCATAACAATATTATTACTATATGAGTATAAAAATGTACGCGAAAACAAGCTTTAAGCTCGTAAAATAACAGTTGTAGAGTTCTAATGGTCGGTTGCCACAAGAGCGAGCGACGTGCGTGCTGATTGTAAAAGTCTCAATTTATGATCAATTGGAGCCATGCGCTCTAGAAACAATGACGCAATATTCTTAATAGAACCGAAATATTTTATACGCTTATGGTTACCAGTCTACCTACTCTACACCCGACTAGCGCTAAAGCTTAAATTATGCCGCCTACTCTTGCTGCCGTAGTCCCTTAGGTGTTCACTTGGTATTTACCTATATGTACACTTATTTTATATCGATCCGAACCCTTAACGACTTAACCTTCGTAAGGTCAACAGACGAATTCTACAAGCAACAGAAATACCATGAAGGTAATATGAAATCAATGAAACTTTTTAACGCTCGTTGGAGTACGTTTCATTACAGTGAGTAATATTATATATACTTAATGTACAGAGTGTTTGATTAAAATGTTACCAAAAAGCAAGAATTACGGTCTATATGAAATCACCTCATCACATTATACGATTGTTCACAGTTCCAAATATAACTAAATCTCTTGAAAACAGCCACAGAACCGCTATCATTTTGAAAACGCTGTATCAGCTGCGCGCCAAACCGCGCTACAAAGGAATTGCTGCTTAAACCTTCATCTATTTGAGTAGCGTGACTGTCTCGTTGATGTTGCGATTATAAACGCGACTGCCAATCGAGAGGTCGTGGATTTGATCCCGGGGTCGTGTCCTATCCAGGTTTTGTAACTTGAAACTTTGTACCTAATGCAAACTTAATCTGGATTTATGTCCGACATATGTCAATAGGCTCACCACCTATTCCAATATAGGACGTATAACGTAACTGGTGAAACGTGTATGCGTACTACATTCTTTGCCTACCTCTTCGGGGATTACAGGCGTAACGTTAGGTTTTTTATTACATATGTCAGCAGCAGCGTATTATTCATCAGTATTATTTTTTCATAAGTAGTATAAGTTTTTTCATAAGTATAATTGCACTTGTATAATTAAAATCGTGTAGGATTAGATAAGCGCGATGACTTGGGTACGACCTGAGAATATAGCGTAAAACAATGGACGGTATCCACCTACATGGATACTACGTTTATAGTTATATTCATGTAACTCGGTGTGTGAACTGAGCGGCCATAGCTGTGATCTGAATGTAACGGCGCCAATGTACGTTCATAGTTTGCATTGAGAATAATGTTTAGAAAAGCGTAGGTACAGTCATTTGAATAATTTTTCATCCATGTTTCGCACAAAGATGTACATTCGCGTAGAATATAAACATAATTTTAAAAGAAAGAATGCAGTAGTCATTAAATGATGTTTATTAATGTTGAGTTTACATATCGGATTTTACTAAATTTCATACATTATAAGGCACGTGCACGGAATCTCGGTTTGTGCCCGGTGTATGGCATTAGGCTCACTCCCTATTCCATCGTGGAACGTATAACACAAATGGTGAACTGTGGGAGTGAACTAGACTCTGCCTACACTCGCTAAAATACGGACGTAATGTTGTTTAATAGTTTAAGAATAATTGTTGCCAGCAGTCAATAATAATGCGAAACGAAGTCAGATACGTTACTTTCTTTTTCGTTCTCGTTTTTTTTATCAAATTGCGTGCTATTAAGAAATTAAAATAGCTGTAAAATATATCTATTTAAAAAATCGTATATAAATTTTAACTTATTTGTTATTTTTCATGGATGTTTTATGTAAGTAAATATTTATAAACATGTTTTTCATTGAACATTATTTTATTCAAGTTCTTTTCTTCAAGAAATTATACATTGATGTACATATTTTTCATTTAATATTGCTTCCTACACGTATATTTTTATATGCTTAATATACGAAGAAAAAGTGTTAATTCACATATAATTTATTTACGAACAATTTAATATTAATCTAAACAATGTTGCCATATACCTAATTTTATGAGACAATAATTAAACTTATTAAAAAAGCAATCACTACTTGACGGCATACTTTCCATTTTTATAACAGTATTACAATAATTAGCAATACTTTCTTTAATTCTCAATTCTTTTCCTCAGTACGTTTTTTTTATAATTTGATATTGAAAGAAATTGCATTGGAATTTCTGTCGAGTGGAGGTTTAATTACTGACTAAGAGTTAGTCCTTGCGTAATAGGATAAGTAGCTCAATAAGAACTAGTGTTGGGAGGTCAAAGACCAGAGGTTACCCCCACGAACCTTTGCCACGTCAACGTCAATTAATTCGTGCTGTTCTAATTACTTTTTATTTCTTTGCCACTGAAGAAATAGGGACATGACCATTTATTGTTCCTTCACACGTTTATTTATCCTTCATTCTTGTTAAGAAAATGGGGTGGG
>DWEC01002819.1:0-11251 GCA_018245735.1 Microceris miodesmiata
CGACGCGACGTAGGTGACATTGATAATTCGCTGTAATGGGGTGTAAGGGCCTAATTGAATTTGTTTTGGCGCAAGTTAAAGGATTCATTTAGTCGCGATCGAAAGATTATGACGCTGTACATGTTAATCTGTATGTACATATTAATATAATGTAATTCTCCTTTAAAAGCTTTGATAACGAGATTGAGTTAATAAATCACGGTATCTCATAATATAATTGAGAAATTCTTTGAGGAACAATCATGTATTGGATCCTGTCATGTTTTATGTTTGTTCTTAATACATATTCGAAAATGCATCTTTATAGTTTATTTATAATTTTACAAGTATGTTATAGAAACGAAACAAAATACAACGTATCGTAGTGGGGACGCGTCGTCCACCGGGACCATCTCTTATACATTAGTGCCATATGTACCCGTTATGCGGACTGTTGCGACCGGCCGAGATATCGCGGCCGTTGACTTCCGTGTAACATTTTCCGGTTTTGAGAGCATTTCGAAGTCTCTTTATTTGATTAGAGGGGCAGATTGAATGTAAGTTTTTTAATTATGCTGGTAGCCGACGGATAACAACTTAGGCGGTGCGAAAAGCTGTGTTTTTCTATGTATTTGCATTGACACCTATAGTTCATGCTGAATGAGGCTACCTCATCAAGTGCGAGTTGAATTTAAGGTTGATAAAGCTATTATTATTATATTATTGACAAGCCGAGGACAGGGTGCGATGGCGCTCATTAGGGGAGGCCTATGTCGATGGGAGACGATGACGAAGACGATGAAGGTGATGACGATATTATTTGCAAGTTACTTCATTATTTAATTACGTTAATTTATAATCAATATACGCACAATTAGATACTTAAATATGTATATTTAGAAGTGTTATAGTAGTTTTCCTTATACAAACCGTGATAACGTATCATCAATCATTCATTAGGGCGTTCTTGCGAGTTCCTTTTTCTCACTCGTCTCAATAGCCGTTCCGAGATAAGCTCAGCTAAATTGACGGGACACTATCAATCTTATTACTTTTATCTCTGATATGTATTAGTGCAGAATATTCTTCTTAACGAAAACATATGATTTTGATGGCAACATTTAGTTAAATTATCAATGTACTACGTTCATATTTTACAGAAGATATTTATAGGAAAAGTATTTGAAGGGAAAATAAAACATTTTATTCCAATTTGTATTTATTATGAGGACAAGAATAATGAATTTATTTTTTGTGTAAAGCAAATCTTTACTTTTATTCAGATATTGTAACAACCATGCAGATATGACCCATTCAATTAGTACCTAGAGAAAGCAATACTTCTGCCAATGTCTCTATTTATTTATATTCAGTATTATTTAAGACTGCATATAAACAATACATCCATACATACGTTCACCCCAAGTCCCTTTCAGAGTAGGCAGAGAGCACGTACATTATGTACATAGGTAATTATTAGCATTAAATAACATTATTAAGGTTTTAGTCATTGAAGTCTGTTATTTTTTAATCACTCAGATAATATATAATTCCCTACCTAGCAGTTAGATATACAGGATACAGTAAATGGACTAATTAAATTTTAAACATTAAAATTTGATATAGGACGTATAGCTTCTTGTATGTTATCGGAGCGAAAAATAACCCTTAAGGATCTATCTAGATGCGTTTTTAATATGATTTCCTTTATAGTTACCTCACAAATATTTAGTAACTTAAATGTAAATTTATAAATAATAATATATCAAAATTTATGGTATGTAGCACGTTATAGGAATTTATTTGTTAAAATATTTTCTAACATAACAGTTCATTACTAGAGAATGTCGTATTTTACTGTAGATACGACACGGTACTTTTTTTTGTAACTGTAATGCCATTTCAATTTATCCATCAGCATACGTGTGATGTTGCCGTAAACGTAAATATTCCCTGTTCTAGACTGTGCTCAACGTACTTAAATTGGTATATTGTCTTGACTTCCAATTAATATATTTTGCCCATATCGGCTACGTAGTAGATAAATAAAAGAGCCGTAACATTTGATAGCTTTAAAACAAAAGTAACTAGACAAAAGAAATAAAATTTATCTCGAGCAAAACACCCCATAAAACGGAATCGTCTCGAGAACTTTATAAACGCGATAACGACTAAAGTTGTTCGATGCTTTGTTGCCACGCTTATATAAATATGCCCAGAAGGCTTGAGCTGCGCCGCAACCTCCAGTTTACCGACACTGCATTGAGAGCAGAGAAGCTGTCCCGAGCTGCGCGGGTCTCAGTTAATTGGACGTCGCATACCTAAGTACGCAGTGAAGTAAAAAAGAGAAAGCCAAGGAGTGCCCGTCTCACGCCCCGCCCTCTGCTCGGCACGCCCACTAAGATCCTCTCAAAAGGACTAGAGGGAGATACTTTAATTCTTATATAGTATAAATATAATTTCAAGGCCGCATCTCGTGCTTGTTAATAGCCTCTTTCTCTCGGCGTTAACTGTTAAAGTAAATGGTTACGCTATATATCATTACTTATGTTATTATATCAGAAAGCCTTGCACTGAAGTTAGATCAAATCTTTACGGCATCAAGTTTATATACTGGTGTACGTATATAAGCGGGTGGTTGTTTTTCCCAATGAAAGTCCTAGTTTCTGGTAGCCTAAGAAGAGTTTACAAAATAACGGGACAGGGCCGTTTATGGTACTTTTTATTAAGATAACAATTGAGTGTGTTATGGATCCCTCCGCCGTGCCCTCCTCAGATATTACATGAGACGGGTATACATGTACTTACTTGTACACACTTATACTTACACAGACGTTCATACTTCGAAGTTGTTTATGTTTATCATTTGGTAACTAATTTCCACGAATAGATAGCCTAGTAATATAAAAAGACTTAAGAAATATTATAATCAACTTTTCATTTTCAATTTTATCATTTTCATAAAACGACTGAACAAAATAAAGTACATCTTAGGTAACTAATGTTACATATGAACAGACATTTATATCATTGTTTTATATAACACTTTTTAGAATCGAACCTTTGCTGTCCGCGCAAATATCTATTATAGTCATATATGCTCTTAAGATAAATCTGTTATTAAAGTATCAAATAATTCCAAACTATGTCTATATAATTACTTATCCAGAATTCCCTAATAGTTTTGTTATGTCCATAGTGCCAAAAAATCATTATATATGTTACAACTGACATCTTAGTGTTGTAATATACAGCAATATGTGAAATATAATATACTGGGCTCGTTACAAAACGTAACCCTGGCATAATGTACTAACTTATATTAGTATCAGTAAAACAATAGTAATTACTCTTAGTACACGACGGACTCAGACAATATATAAAGTTACTTTTTAATATATTAATTTTCAAATATTTTAAATATCTTGTACTGCTTTAGCCTGTGTGCCTAATGTGCTTTAGCCTCTATTAAAATATATCATCTTATTCAAATTTAAGTCGACATTAGTGTTGATAGAATCTGGCTACACAATACGTATTATTTGTGTCGATATTGGTCCATACAATTAAAGCCCCAACTCAGTGCATTTATTGGCTACATAAAGTTTTACGAGAGCGGTTTTAAGTGTCGCCATGATTTGATACAACATCTCAATAATAACTTCGTCTGTTACAGTAAAAAGCATCTTCGTAGAAAAAGTCAATTAATAATCGGAGAATTTATTAGAAAGCTAAAGCCAGTCGTCTATAAACAAGTCCTGCGTAAACTCAACAATGAATACCATATCCATATTGTTACAAAAGTTTTCTTTAGGCGAATATGGCCTTCAGGACTTCTCGAATCGGGCTTCTAACGACATGCGGCCGCCATCGGCTTCAAAATCGAAACAATAGATCGATATACTTACCAGCTGCCTAGTTACCATAGCATATTTGCCTCGTTCGGATCCAGATCATTGCCTGTGACCAGTTCTAAGATACATGTATATCTTTTTCACTTATTATACAATAATTCTAAGCACGCAGTTTATATTTGTACATTTTTTTTTCAACAAAAAACAAACAGAGCAAATATCATGATTTCCGGAAACGGATACTCGTTTAATTTTTAATTCGTTCGAGCGGCGACGCGACGCTGTCGTCGTCGTCTTCCTGCCCGTCGCTTCCGGTTGTGAGCACTCCTTTTTTAAAGACTGTATTTCCGTTTTACTGCAAAAGCCAATGTCACGCAGAGTTAGACACGAGTTGAATCAAATGCTCTTTTAAATTTTATGCCGTTTGTAACGCAGTGGCTGTGAATGAAAAAACGGTCTTTAGAACACCGCAACAATGGACTCTTTATTAGGTCTTTGTAAATGTGCTTTCCTAAAGGCAACGGAAATAAAAACATTTGCTTTATATCAGATAATACATTAAAACTAACAGTAGGTAATAAAATACTCATAGCATTTAACTCTAACGTTAAATACCGTTACCATGATTACCGAACCTAGTAAACATAACGACATAAGATCACGCCGGTAACCTCCGAAGGGGTAGATAATGACGTGTAGTACACTCCTTCCACTGATGAAACGTGAAAGTGCTACAGTCCTCTGCCTATCGCTTCTGAGTAATTCAGGCATGATGTTATGTTGATGTTAATACTCCCTTAATCTCATAAAAAAACATTACAAAGTCTTAGTGATGTACTCGTAAGTGTAAGTGGTCCTTAAAAATACGGCTGTCATTAAATAAACAACTGAAACAAAACCGAAAAAAGTATTTAAAAACTTAATAAATTATTACAGAGGTCGTTTTCATGGCACGTTAGAATCTGCGCCATAAATGACTAAAGGCTTTCCTCGATTATTTTTCCGTCACTTAGATTTTTTCTCGGTTGAAAAATCGACATCCGCCGCATATTAGCGTTAATTATGCATTGCGCGGCTCCAGGCGAATACTTCCGCTGGCGTTTATAAACATGAAATGAGTTTAGATATTTTCATTTTAAATTATTTCGCTAGAAATATTTAAAAACAAATGTAAACGAAATGCAATTGCTGATTAGGTTTTATGGTTCCTGTTTTTATCTACTACAATATTCCTATGACACAGGCTATAGGAAGAAATAAATGACAATCGGTATATGTTAATATATGACGAAACAACTTTTTACAGCGCACACGAAAATGTGACTTAAATTAGGCGCTCATAGAAATACGAAAAATTTGGAATAGCTAAACTTTATATAAAGGAATACATAATGCTTAAATTTATATATGATAATGTAATTGTATACTTCGCAACAGTTCATCATCATCACCGGCCCGTCTCAGTCCACTGCTGGACATAGGCCTCCCAAAATGAGCGCCATTGCGCCCTGTTAATAGTTACTGGGGGAAAAACATGCACAGGGCTTAGCGCTCATATAATTAAGAGAACTAGTCTTTGCTAAAATCCGTGCGCCACAAACGAGGGAGTCATGTACGAATACACGCCACATATAGATTAGTGAAACGAGTGTCTCTTTATATTAACATTTTTTTTCAGATTTACTTCACCATGTTTCTCGGGTAGGTATAGAACATATTTTTAGTTATTCAATTTTTTATTAAATCTTAATATTACGATTGATTCATCAATGCAATTAATGACGTAATGTACCGTTAAAATTGTGCACAAGAAAATTACACATTCTGTTTATGTTTTAAAATGAAAAGTATTATTTTCTACAGCTGTTATTAATAATCAATGACGTCCTATTATGCTATAAATAATTATAGTGTTACATAAATAGTACGAAGCACAGTCACAACAAGAATAATGCTACGATGAAAATACGAGTAATGTATTGCTCCTACTTATAACAGTTTAAAGTTATTTGACTTTTACCTTCGATATTCTAAAATAGAAGTTTAAGCTCTATCTTTTACAACTTAAGATACATTTGTACAATAGAAGATTTAATACAATTTGCGAGACAATACCCGTAACGCAGATACCGCGGGCGATTGATGTCTTCTTGCCTCTCACAAATCAAAGTGGCAAAGACGAGGGCCGGCTAATGTGCGGCGCAGGCCGCGGATGACCCCGCAGGGATAAATCGGGCTACCTTCCAGTTGGGATGGATACAAAACAATAAATAAAAACAAAAAGAGACATTTTAACTCACTGTTTAATTGGTTTTATATTATTAAGGGTACTATGTATGGTGTTTTAACTAGTTAAATTATATGTTGTACGTAATAGAGGTTGAGCCTATTGATATACACCGGGCACAAGTTCAGCCTCCATGCTACTGTTGGGAATTTCATTTTAGAATAGCCTAATAATACCTTATGAATTCTATTAATTTAATCTATACAAATAAAATTGGAGTGTCTGTTTTTAATATTAAAATAAAAGCTTTTTACTAAATGCACATGTATGTACGAGTACCTACACGTTATATATACCAAAATAACATTTTTTACAATTTTTGTCTGTCTGTCTGTTTTTTCCGTCTAATCTCTGGAACGGCTGGACCGATTTTGACGGGGCTTTCACTGGCAGATACCTGATATTATGAGGTGTAACTAAGGCTATTTTAATTCTAGAAAAAATTTAAGGTTCCCTACAAAATAACTAAACCCCATGGAATATAATATTCACGCGAACGAAGTCGCGGGCACAGCTAGTTAGTAATATAAATTCTTGTTTACTAAGAGCATAATGTTTTAAAGTTATACAATACGGTCTCTTCACAGTTTCAAATACCTCGTAAGTAGAAGACGTCATGATTTGTGTGCGGGCATTCCCCGGGGCGCGATCCCGGCCGCTTCCGAATTTATGTTGAGGATTTCGCTGTCCACTTCAAACAAACATTGTGTTAAATTATAGTGTAAGCGTCATACTGTCAAAATGTAACATATATTATTGTCTATAGTATATTATATGGGTACACATATATTCGTGCTGTACTCTTTGTTATAAACATAAGTATTTCCAAAATGTTTATTTTATGTCAAAACATAAAAAAATAATCCTTATTATGTTTACTGTAAAACTTGCTAAATACGAGAGTACATAGGATATTTAATATGAATTACGAGTATGTATGTAACTTCAAAAGATTTATACTTGGAATATGACTGAGGCTAATTTTTCTCTATGAATGCACGCGGGAACAGGTTACTGGAATAATTAAGTCAGTTCTTTCTCCTCTAGTGATGAGAGGTGGAAGCCAGATATGGCTCCGATCGCTGTCGTGTTAATCTGTTGCAGCAAAGCAATAGGACTAGAATATTTCTACAGTCTTCGTACTGTTAGTCTTCGTTATTCGTCTTGGTACAAGATTAATGAGTTAGCCATAGCTTAATAATATTTTGTACACTAATGTAATAAATAAGCATGGTAAACACATCTATCAGGTCATTATCGGATAGCGTGCGCGGCACAAAAGTTGTGAACGTGTAAATCCCGCTCACACTTGTGTGTTCCCATCGATATGATTAATAGTCGCTCCACAGCGAGCAGGTACCGGATATCATTTCCTTTTGTCTCAAACAAATTTTGATGCTACTAAGACATATGACGTCATATTTATCTTAATAATACCCTGGGTCAGTTTCCGTTAATTGCTGTATGTTTAATTCGTTTAAAGCAATCAACGACTTATAATTATTTTGGATGTTAAAAAAGGAATACTATTATTTACTATGTAGGAATCGAACATCCTAAATTGGATCATAAATTGGAAATCATAAATTGGAGATTATCAGTTACCAAGAAGATATTACGTTCAAATTGTATAATATAATAAAATAAAATAATAATAGTCAACCCATTTATCATTCCACTCTCGGAATATAGGTCTCCTCTTATGTTGAGAGGGTTGAGACCATACTCTGCCACGCTGGCCAAGTGTGGATTGGCAGACTTTACACATAATATGAAGCATAAGACACATACATAAGCAACATAATATGCACCACAAGAAATATTCCGATAACCCTTTAGCGAAACGCATAGTTAGATGCGTGGGTAATTTCATAGCGGCATTATCACAAATCAGCGATAAACGCATGGCCGTTCGATTGCGGGTGCTCCGCGTAATGAACGATTCACGCATCGACATTATCGTCGCACCGACACCTATAAATAAATATGGCGGGAAAAATGGCGCCAGTTTATCAGCGGACCAGAGTGGACGCTGGGGACCGGCGAGTAATAAATGTTATTAGATAGCCGCTGGGCTTAGTTCCGGCCCCGTGTTTTTTCGGACTTCTTTTGGCCCAAAGCAGGCTTTTGTTAATGCGTCTGGCTCGGAAAATAAATTGGCGGGGACGATTTTAAATGAGCCGCCGTCCGGGTTAAACGCGGATTTTTAAATGCACGGATTCGCTCTAATTAAGCTGGAGGTGTTGTTAAAATAATAGAAATTTGTTATTGTGTATTTGCAATGTAAAATTTTTACCTTTGTTTTTTACGAATACACTAGAATGTACTTGCGATCTTGTCATGATATTTATTGTACCTACATTTACATTTATAGCTATACATTTATAGTTAGTTGATAGAGCATGTACATATATGATATTGGCCAGAACTGTAATACCGCTACATCTATTTCAAATGTAGAGCCAATGTACCTCTAACTATATACATATGTGTATTTCATACTGAGGTATGTGATTGTCGGTCCACGTGTATACTAGAAGCTACTATCTTAGCCTCCAGAAATAGCAACGCACTTGTCGTCAACATCGAATGTCGAATAGGATGGATACTAATAGACCGAAGAAGTCATCATAGTCCTATTAATAAGTAACACAAATATCACTGTCACAAACTACTTTTGATTTCTAGTTAACTTATAGTGTTTTCTGAGCTAATTTACAGATGTCTGAACTCTTGACATCAAATAGCATCTGTTAAAACAAATTTATATTTATCGAATGTCACGACTACCTATGTATATCTGTTACATTATTTGTTGATGCATCGACAATATTCTCTATTTAACCAACTACTCTCGTATGTACCTGAAAACATATGTCCTACCGGAGTAAATTAAAGGGAAAAAATTGTTTGCTCTATAATCCCTGTTTGCTGAACGCTGCAGGCTGTTAAAAGCATCGGCTGCGATACTCGACGGCTATTTACCTTTCTGTGCAAACGCGATATTTGTCACTCAAGTTTATTTTCAAATGTATCTATTTAGATACTATAGATATGAAGTATTTACTTCATATCACCAAGCTATAGCGATTATATCGCAGATTGAATCATATGTGTAGTGCCTACAATTGCTTCCGTGTTCCACGGTAGGATGTATAACTGGTGGGTTAAAAATATAACTGGTGAATCATATGAGTTCAGGTTGGGTCAAAAGCTTGTGCACGACGTTTACTTAGGAAACTGCCTGAAAAGAAGATTCGGTTAACGTATCCTTCAGATACGTCTGTCACTATCCATAACGGATAATATAAAGTTTCCACAGAAAAAATAGTACTATAATAAAATATTAAATAACACCAGGAACAACATATGTACATCTGTTACTACATTTAAACTTTAATATAATATAGGAGTTTTCCAACAACAGTATAAAAAATAAAGTGAGCTGTTCGTTTTATAGGCAGGTAGGTACATGTACTCGTACACCGAGTGTCTCATATATCAGGCCATATTTCGTAATCAATTTAAAATATCGATACCGCGTCACTGCGAGGCCTGGATTTTGATTTCTCGCGGTATTTTATTTGTGAAAATAAACGGTCCATTTGAGTTAGCAATAATTGAGTTGAACCCATTACATTGCCAACTTTGAACGAATTGAAAATTCTGTTTGCCGTGTACAACTTTTTACATATGAGTGATTTTGTCATATACAAATAATGAATAGTTAATGTATGGCTTCGATATATGTTTTGGAAGTCTTTATTGTTTACTCTTCTGAGCTTCTCGTTAAAGCATATTAAATATACTCAATATTTCTAAAGGAGAAACCGATTATTTCTAATGCCTGGTTTCATACTTTATATGTTTTACTGTTGCCTTAACTCCCTTTTGCAGTTGTTAGATTCATAAATATTTTGTACATTCATATATAATTCTCGTCTTTACTAAAACCAATACTTTGTCAGTTTAGACAGATCAAACGAAATTGTAGGAAACCATTGTCTGTTACAGGTTAAACTTCGCGATCCCTACGGGTAGTTAGTTCGAGTGTCGATGGCCGATAGTGTCAATACTGGCAAGGTTCCAGCTACGGGCTTTATGCTGCTATTTACATATGAATCCACTTTGCTTTTATATGATGATATTCGGTAAGATATTCAGGATACGACGCCACTTTATACCATTATAGGACTACTGTAACGGAGAAAGATAGAAACGTGGTTAAGAATGCATCAATGATATCAATATCTCGCTTTCGGTTAATCTCTATTTCTATTTCTCTCGATAAACCATGAAGTTATCAATACTGATAGCTAGCAAATAGAATGCTTTGTATACAAATGCTCGCTGTGGCTGTAACTACACAAGTTTCACGGCAAAGATCTCTAATTGCAGCTATTCCTCGATTTAAACTAGACTAAATTTGCTTAAATTGTTTTATCTCGTACACTTTGTGTCGGCCACGGGCAGCCGAGCGCGGCCAGTGCCGATAATGTCAATATTGGCAAACCGCCAGCTACGAGCGTAGCGAGCAGACGCTATTAAAATATTTAAAAGTAAGTACAAAAAGTACTCAATATTCAATATGTAATATTTCTATCTCTGAAAATATATTTTTGTTTTCCCGAAAGATACATTGAGATGTTCGATAGCTTAGCCATTAAATACGCAACACTAAAATTAGTTTTAACAAGCGTAACGCACGAGGTCAGCTATACTACACATTGTATTATGTTCTTTAGATAAGAAATTAAAATAGCATGTTTGGAATACATGAATGTATTTAATGCATGAACTATACAAGGCTTTCTCGATGAGATGTGGTAAGCGCTATTAGACAAATAACGTGAGCCAGATAGCGCTAATCGAATCAGAGATCCAGTAACAAAACCTTCAGGATAGTTTAACGCATTTGTGCAGAACATGGACAAGTACTTATGGAGACAAATCAAAACTTCAAAGCTGTATTTCCAATTGAAGTGACTACCACACCCTTCAGTGACGTGTTGTAACTTGTTTTATCTGTTAGCGCGGCAGATACTTTGCGTAGTCCTAACCTAACCTAACCTAACCTAACCTAACCTAACCTAACCTAACCTAACCTAACCTAACCTAACCTAACCTAACC
>DWEC01002820.1:0-11250 GCA_018245735.1 Microceris miodesmiata
GGACCTCGTACAGGTCCGAAACTAGTCGGGCCACCCCGAAAAACGTACGTGAGTCAAGCCGGTACATTCATAATAATATTGAATAATAATAATAAACAAACTTCATTGCCATTAAAAATAAATTGCCATTAAATCAACAGAATTAACACCATGAGGCACTTCTTGGAGGAGATTATTTCTTGGCAAAACGGCACAACTTCCCTTTGCTAACGCGATGTACTTCATTTGCAATTTTAAGTTCCATTTCATCCTCTCATACACTAATACGATCTACTATAACATTAAAATCACAACACCACTCGTCGATAGTCTATTCCGATTACAATTAAGCATCCTCTGAATTGCAATATCGACCAGATATTGGCTTTGTCTACGTTCCACTCGCAAATTTGCATTTACGTGCAATTGTATGCAATTGAGATAAACTCGGGGCCTGAGTGGTGATATTGTTAACCGTTTATCGCTCACAATACCAGCGATTTAAATGATACGTTCTGGAAATGTAGATTATTTTTGAATTGGTATTTAATTTTAGCCTTTCTAGTTTTTGTTTTGCATCTCTGCTGTTCCGCTAAACGCTAATTTAAGGATATTTTTATAAATTGTTACATCTTAATAATTATTACTTTCTTTATGAAATCATCTTAGACATACGCGTCTGTAATATGTAATTTATTATAATTGTTATGATTTATTTCATTAATGGATATTTTTTTATCACTATATCATCTTGTTATAGCCCTTACGGGGTAGGTAGAATGTTCCGAAGTTCCGAATGCCATATATCTCATTCGTGGATATCCGATGTATAAAACAAGGATTACAACTCATTAAATAATGACTTAGTTATTAATTATTATTAGTGGAAAAATTCTTTTTGAATTTACTCATAGCCTACATAGTGAAATCTAGAAGTGTACTACGCTCCGCTGTCTACCTCTTCGAGGATTTCAGGCGTGAC
The DNA here is from genome assembly GCA_018245735.1 of Microceris miodesmiata. Classification (NCBI taxonomy): domain Eukaryota; kingdom Metazoa; phylum Arthropoda; class Insecta; order Lepidoptera; family Hesperiidae; genus Microceris; species Microceris miodesmiata. The sequence goes on from DWEC01002820.1 coordinate 962, forward strand.
GTTCCGTTTATTAAAACATCCATTCAACCTTCCCTTTGGTAGTGCACCAAGCTAAGAACCTTGCTGGTTTCTATATGCCTACGCTGTGGTTGCGGCGTCCGTCCGTTGCGACGCCGTTTGCATATTAATGGCCCAATCTCGATCTGCGGCGTGACTGGCCACTCGTTTGTTCTATTCCCTGTTACGTACATCGCATCGGAAAGGCGACTAGCACCCCGCCAGTGTGCTCTGGACAAATTGAGGTCAGACTGGTATAGATTTTTCTAGAAAAGATAAATGTATGGACATATATCTTCAGAAACAATCCCCAATAGAACTTAAAGTTCTTTTGGGAATTGTTCCTGAATATTCATTGGCAATTATTTTCTCCCTTCTTCTATGTACGCTGTATACTCTATTAGAAAAATGCAGTCGTGATGCTATTTTCAAAGATATGTCCTGTTTTGTAAAGATACCTAAGTGTAATTATTGATTTCAAAACTTTATAATATAAAACAGATTTCGGTAGAGTGAAGTTTTTTATTATTCATCAAAATAATTATGTTTTTGTTCAACAAACATTGAATAAATCGAACTTTGTTTAAGAGAAGTCCGTTATATAATTCGTAAAACAAACTCAAACCGCTCCTCTGCATTACAACTGTCAAAAGTTTTAAATGATAGAAGATGCATCGTAGAACTCGAGTACATCTTTCAACCCAGAAAGTCGGCAATTGGAACAGTCGTGATGGATCAGCAAAATTACTTTACCAAATTTATACATATAAATACAATTTTGTTGTTCAATGTTCTAATTTTCAACGCTAATACAAATTACCCATACTTTACTCAGGATGATTTTTCATGGTGATTATAGAAAAAATGGCCAATTCTGTTTATCAGAATTAACTGATTAAATCTAAAGCTCACACTGATGCACTATTTTTTTTTTAAACATTTGTAGATATAAGACCAAAGTGTACACCTAACAAGTTGTCAGAATTTGTTAAAGTATATTATATTATCTGTGTAACTTAAATTTCGCGCCTTCCGCTTTTTTTTCTGTTTTTATCTATATTTGTTTTATGTTTCTCTAATCTGTGAACCGTACATGTGCATATGTATTGATATGTTGCACAAGTCTAAAGTGATCATGAAACATAATTAACCATCAATTATCTGAAAAGTATTTTAATTGCAATAAAATTGAATGCAAAATTGAAAAATTATTGTTTTTAATTCTCTGCTTCGTTAAAATACCTCTTAGCTCTCGTAAAAGAAGCCATAGACCTCATATATTTATTGCCATGCCATTACGGACGTACTCGTATAATATTACAATTATTTCCCTTATTTATACAAAGCGTGTCTCCTTTAGATTAGGAACTATAATATTTTATAGGATTCCTATAAATTATCACAGTCTGCAGACCATTCTAGAAGAATCTAGAAAGTAAGAATTTTAATACGGGGTGTCACTATACGACTGCCGTATAATGCGACCTCCTAAGAGTTTTTCCAACTGAATCTTGCAAACGTAACAGCACATATAAATGTATGTTAAGTTTTCTTAGGCAATATCGTTGTAAGTTATCGGCCTTTTGGGAAATTAGGGTATTCGAATGCGCCGGACCTCTCACAAGGATACATACAGTACCACGAAAAATATCGGTTTGTGAAGTTTTATCATTTGTTAAAAACCGGTAACAATTCTAGATTTTAAACAATTGTAAATTCTAATGTATTTTAATGAGTATAATAGTCATTTCGTTAATAACGTTTAACGGAAAATAATTCTGTCAAGTTTCTTCATATTTCTTTTCTAGATATACTTAAAACAAATTTACTTATTTGTTTTGACACAGAATCACAAAATATCAACAAGAAAATAGAGTTTTCAGTATGTTGTTCCACCCAAAATGGTATGCAATAACATGAACTAAGTCCTTAAAGTTTTAATTGAACGATCATAATAATAATATAAACACTGACGGTCGTTTTAAAAATTTACGACTGCCTAAGAACGATAGCGTCACTTACTTCTGCAGAGCGACAGCCTCAGTGATATCATTAGTTATCATTTATAGGGTATTATAAGGCAGCTGCTTAAAATTTGTCGTCCAAATTCGGTGATTACTCTAACCCATCTGTGATTTTTTATGTGTCACATAAATAGTTTATTTGTGCATTTGATTTTACTAGCGTAAAATAAACTTTCCTATAATCTCATTTGATGATAGTGATTGTCTTGTCTATTTGCAATGAATATATGTTTAAAACAATTGAAGAATAAAACCTCATTGGTCCTACATGTGCGTATAAAGCTATAAATAGTATACCACAAACACAATTTTAAATTTAGAACCTAGATACTCATTCGATTAAAAAGAAAACAGTATTAAAATAACATGGACGCGTAGGTACATTTTAAATTAAAACGATAAATCAATGAGATGTTGATTTTGTCAACATTGCACACACACACGCATACACACACGTACATTGTACACACACTTACATAGTACATACGCGTACATTGTACACACACAACCACGTACGAAAGCGACGGCTCGCATGAGCAAGTGCTGCCCTTGTCTGGCCGTTGTCGCATCGCCTGGAATGCAATGTCATGACACCCGTTTGACATTTCCAGTGGGATCAACAATTCAAAATCAACCCTATCCCAAGGACGGTTAGTTGAATTTTAAATGAGCCATAAGAACAGAGTTAAGTCGTTTTAATTTTGCTCTCCAAATAGGATATAAACGAATATGGACGATATCGTGAAAGGCAATAAGTCGAGATTCGAAAAATTGGGACGACCAACAAAGGGCATTATCCAGACTCCAGCGGCTCCTGTGCTTGCATTCCAAACACTTCAATGCGACATGAATTTTATACTAGTGGGTTACGGTGTCAAATCGAATGCGCTGAAACGGTCGTTATCACGTTTTGTAAACGGTGTGCTTCTGAATGGCTATCATCGTTAGCATCTAAAAGGACTTGGCAGCCAGCAAACGATCGATCGGAATGAGCTTTTATTGTTTGGAATTAAGGGTCAGTTTGGCGTGAGGACTTATAAGGTCGAGTTGGCCTGTGAGTGCGTCGACTTTATAATTTTAGCCCGGATGGTCTCATGTAGTTTTTATTGTGGTAGGGTCATAGGCACTCGCTTTCTTCTTATTTCGTTCGTGAAGGATCTCTGTGTACCAGTTAGCGAGTTAGGTCTTAATTAGGTGCATTGGCAATGACATCTAATGACGGTTTACGAGGAACTTCTTTCGAGACACCATTTCCGAGAAATCCGTTTTTACGGCGCCGTTCATTTTTTACTAAGATTTATGATCGGAGACACTAAAAATAATATGTATATATGTATTGTATAATTCCAGTGAAATTTAGATATAAGTGGTAATATTTATTTTAATATATCTGTGCCCGCGACTTCGTTCGCATGGGAGTCAAAACTCTTTCTAAAATTAAAGTAGACTAACTTAGTCCTTATTACATCAGCTATTTGTCAATGAAAGTCGCGTCAAAATCGGTCCAGCCGCTCCAGAGACAGACAGACAAAAATAGTACAAAATTGTTATTTTAGTATATGTACCGTATATACGAGTACATTGTACATGCATTTAGTAAAAGGCGGTTATTTTAATATTAAAAACAGACACTCCAATTTTTTTTATGTGTGTAGATGTACAGATAAGGAGCCCACTAAAATCTTTTATCCGGCAAACGTTTGTGACAAAAAAATTGGCCTTTGCTAATGTTTTGATAGTTATTACAACTGAATAAAATTACGACCTACCAAAAACACGGCGATAATATCGGTACATATATCTAGTTCAGCAGTTCGGTACATTTAGGTGCATTTATATACATACTGTAAGTATACGATACAATCTAATGTCGGTTTATGTAATGTTCAATTTCTGACTTAGTATAAAGAGATTAACTGACTTAAGATAGTAATAAATAGAGAAGAATGATTAATGTAGAAGAAGCAATTCAATAATAACACATTGGTAGAGATATGTATTTGGCTTACGACGTTCTCATCCTACCCCGTACTCTTACGGTCTCTACCTGGCATGATGATTTGATAATAACATTTGCATTTGAGGCTATTACGCAAATCCATTGTTTATATTTAAGCTAAAGCTTAACAATCCGCAACGATGTTATAGATTGAGTATAACTTCTTGCAATACGCACCGTTTCAATTTTGCAAAAGAAATATTGCACAATAACTAGCTTAGTTGTAAATGTAATCTGTTCAAACAAATTATTACGGTTGCAAAATTGAATAAATAAAAAAAACTACGTCATCTCTTATACAACTATCATTTCATATTTTATATTTATTATTTAACAAATTTTTTACACGTTGATATTACGTACAAAATTAATTATATACAATTGCGATTCTGTCTTTTTAGTCTTTGGAACAATACAATTCAATACAAGTACGATGCAAAATACAAAATAGAATATATCTAAGATCCTAGCGATTTAAAGAAGTTGGAGAATATAATATTAAAATATTTGCTTTTTGATTAACTTCCATGTAGTGAAGGAAAGTGGTATGAAACGAGCTTGGCCTTCAACTGGAGTGTGGTGACCATAACATCATTACTAACAATTCTTAAAAGACTGTATTAATCTATGAGATTGTTGACTGATACTGGCACAATGGTATAAAAGGAAATATTACGAAAGCATTAAGCTTATTAACTTTTAACCCAAGAAAATATCTCTTGCTGGTTCTCAATATAAAAAGATGTAGAACAATATTAAACTGCAACATAAAGATTTAATTATTATTATTATATCTTCTCTCCAGGTCCCTAAAGTATTAAAAATAATTGAGATGATGAAAAACAGAATAAGATGAAATCCGAAAATTTTATTATATTGAATCTAACCGAACGAAATAATAATGAAAAAATAAACATGAAAATATATACTTGACATCTTATTCGTATGTGGAATAACATGTATTCGTAAACCCATATAGTTTAACATGTATTCATATACATATAAACTAAACTGTATAGTTTAACGTGTATTAGTATACTTACGTAGTTTAACATGTATTCGTTAAGCCGGTGTAATTTCTTTCGATCTATCGTGCATCGTGTATATTTAGAACGGCGCGTGCGTGTTTATTTTTGAGTTTCATTCGCCCTCGCGCCACATGTGCAGCCATGAACTTGCAACGTACATAAAACCGTGTTGTGTTGTTGTGGATAGGGCGCGTTCGTAATGGACCGTTTTTTTTTTAATTCCTTGTAATTTTTTAAGATACTTTCAGTATGCTGAAATCGTATAAAAAGGTTCGCAAATATATAGGAAACTTAAGAAATATATGTATTTAATGCTACGTTTCAAAACTGAGTTTAAAGAGCGGGTATCACATTAACTAGTTATTTTAAAAGCGCTATATATGACTAGTGTGTCATAACCTATGGCTCATTATATATTGGGTTATTGGATTTAGAATTCCATCACTGCCGATATAGTATACTTAAAGTAAGTAACATCACGCCTTTAATCCTCTAAGGTTTAGGCAGAGGAGTGTAGCACACACCAACGTTTCACCAGCTACGTTTATGTCCCACGGAATAGGTGGTGAACCTATTACCATACATAAAGTGACGAAGTAGAACAAAATACGTATTCATTTGTTATGACAATTGCGTTATTAACAGGCCGCAAGTATAAATCGGTGAAGAGATAATATTCATAAGATGTTACAGATGTGTCATAATATATGGATGTATGTGTCATAAAGAACAGAATTGGGGTGTTCTACTCGTACGTACAAACATGCATAGATAAAATACTGTCAGTCGTATAACTGCACGTCACAAGTGGAAATTTCTTAGCTTCACAAACTTACATATCGTAAATACTGATGACTCTTCTTAAGATAGCCGAAAGTTAAAATTGACATCGTAAAGTATACAATGTAGTTACAATATCGTTCAAAATAAAACAACGACGAAATTTAAATGCGAGTAAGTTCCTAAATACAGATGTTTCGTATACAATGTAAATACACCTCAAAGTGCACTTTGATGTCTGGAAGCGGTTTTATGGACTTTTAACGGGAATTCGGTTACCGCCATTAAAGGTACCGGTCCCACCTCAATGTGTCGAGCGATTCAGGCCATTTATTTAAAAAACGTAATACGAATATTTATTTATAATTCTACTTATTTATTATTACATATTTATTTATTTATTTCATACAAATAATACGAAAAAACATACAAAAGTGATTAATTTTTAAAGAGATTTTCTCCAACATCTCTATTTGTATGTGTGTATATTTACACATAAGCCGTTCGTCAAGTCATTATAAGTATGTTTATAGCAGTGGTATGTTTTAAGCAAAACTTCAATTAATTCATTTTATATCATCTTGAAAACAAAAACACGAGCTGAAAAAAAACGATCTATTTTCTAACTGTTAAATTATTTAAAATTGATATCTTAATAATGATAAATTTCTTAGGACACTACACATGAGCAACTGATCCGTAACAAGGCAGGGACTCTTCTAATACCTCGGTAAATTCTGCTACGATTTTAGTATTATCGTTATTCGTACACTGTTGTGCAAGACCTTTACACCAGAAGTGAAACCAGCGGAAGAGGTGGCCACGACATTTACAGCAGATCGTTAAATTAAGTGAGTCTTTTATAATACGAGGATAGCTAAATCATAGGAAGTATCTGTCCAAGATTCTGTTCAGAAGAGGTGTTGATGACAAGTACCTACATATAATAACGACGACAAATTGGCTTAAATTTCAGTATCCTACTTTCATAGCATCGAGACCTGAAAAGCTGGCACCTCTCCGCTTAACATAACGTAACTTCATGCCTGTAATCCCCGAAGAGGTAGGCAGACGAGTGTAGTACACTCCTACGTTTCACCAGGTACTTTTAAGTCCCATGGAATAGATGGTGAGCCTATTGCCATACACCGGGCACAGACCCGAGTCGCTACTAGAAATTCTAAATTAGAAATCCGATAGTACCCGACCCGCGTTTTGAACCCAGGACCTCCTGGTTGGCAGTCGCACTTGCAACCAATTGATAAACGAGGCAGTCATATATGAAAATATGTATTAGGTATAATTTGAATTGATATACCTTTAAAGTCTCTAAACCGTGTGTTGTCTACCAACATGCACTTGACCAGCGTGGTATGCTACGGACAGCCTGACAATCTGAAGACATGTGTCAGTGCAATACGATATATGGATTAATGGTGATAAATAGCTTTTACTTAGCTTGCATTTATGACTTTTATAAGCTGTCGGAAGAAAATTAATTTATTATCAATGTTACGAAATAATCGTCACAGAAATCTCAAAGAAAATAATTTTAAAGACGTTAAATTAAAGGTGTAATTTTGTCGCTTATATCGTTTTACAACCGTGCTATAAATATCTACAGCGTAAATATAATATTAGAAACAACGTAAATATTTTTTACTAATCAATATTATTGGCCAACATTATTCCAAGTCCTTATACTCACAAGATGTGAGTTATTCAAATCTCAAACCAAAAACATGCAAACAATTTTGAACCTTGCGACGTTGTTATAGAGACATAAATCAAAGTATTATAGACAAGTACTATTGCAACTCAGATCTATTTGTTGCAATGTGACCCTGATCGATTGAAAAATATCTGAAATCTCAACAACAAGGCCGGCGACCTTTTGACCGTGAACACGCAGCTGCCGGTCTGAGAACAGATCGGGTATAAACACATCGTTCAATTCTTTTATTTACAATTCATGGGTGGCTCAGTTCTGTGGATGCAATTTAATATTTATCTACGCATGGACGCTTTACGGCCGTTTTATGGATGACTTGTTGACGAATGACACAAGATGACACGCTCGTACAGTTCTTCGAAGTATCTATCTATTCTAGGAATTTTGTTGCATACATTATAACAATGTATAATAAACATGCGGCTGCGACCGATTAAAATGTAAGAATTAAAAAATGTTAGCTCGTGAAATTTTCATCACATCAATACTTGTTTTGCCAGTGTTTTTGAATACAAAAATATATTTATATTTGTGTTAAAAGAGACTGATTTTGAAACTCATATATCAGTTACTTTCTATCATATAGTATATAAATTTTGGTTAAACGACTGGAGCAAATTCACGCCTAAATAATATGCAGTATGTTGCATGTGAAAATTTGTGCCGCTGGATCCCGTGCTTTGACACTAATATCTATTTCAAACTGATTTAGCGTGTAAATTAATTTATAATTATTCCATTTGTATATTAACTTAATTTTTATAATTATTGCATTCTTATAAGGATTCCAAAAACAAAAGGTAACATCGTGTTTGTAATCCCCGAAAGGGCAGACAGAGGAGTGTAGTACATTCCTACGTTTCACCAGTTACCTTTTACGTCCCATGGAATCACACTCAGGAGCTCTTGATCAGCTGTCCCGCTTTACAACCACTCGACCAACGAGGCAGTTATAAATAAAAACATTGTTCGGAAAAGCTAAAAGCTGAATCAATTGCGCAAATTCTTATTGAAGATGAGCTACGAAAATGTGAATAGGACTTTTCGAGCAGTCATTATTAAAAATAGCTGTTGTTGGGTCGAATTGAAAGAACTGAAAGATAGGATACACTTTGGAATTGTAAAATGTAGTTTCTATGACATTTAACTTCACTTATCGGAGCGGAATGAGCGGAATGTCTTGTATTGAAGAAGATGCATCTCAAAAATACAAATTCTACGAAGTGAATGGTTTCAGTTGAAAATTTTTGATGTTGTTCCTGTCTGTTGATTTCTCTGAATGCAAGCTATATGGACTGGACAAGCTATATGGACCTATACTGGACTGGACAAGCTATATGGTCCTGTAGTATGCTTTGTTATATTTGCAGTGTGTTTAAGATTATCCTCAAATGAAACTCTCAAGTTGAAGGATGAGGGTAAGCCACCAGCGACTCAGGTCTGAATAGACCACATATCAGTCTTATTAGTCTAATCAACGATAGAGTTAAATAACGTTTTTGGCCTATTAAAAAGAAAATTATGCGAAGCTAAAATGATTTTAATCAGCACTATGGAATCATATTAAGTTCTCAAATTCATATTACGCGATGCTTACTCGATGCCTGAAAAATAGAAAGCGTCTGAAATTAAAATTGCAATTATGGATTTCAAGCCTGATGATCTTTCAACAATTTACCTTCGTTCTTTAACAATTAAAACTTTAATTTGAAATAGCACGAAGATTAATTTTGATACGATTTCACAGTCCATTCCTTCTTAAATCTACCTTCCTGATTATCGTCATGATTGAGCCACTTTAATCATTTCCGTTTTCGGGCCCACAACAACCTGCAGTGCTCAGAGATAGCAGTAATTGCAAAGATTTTGCACATCTTGAAAGGACGTAGGACCACTTGGAGTAAAACCTAAAATACACCAAATTGAGTCGTGCAGTTGATACATTTGAGATATAAACATACACATTACAAGTTATTTTAATTGCTTGAAAAACGTGTTATTTTTTCTTGTAAATTTTCCATTCAATTTATATTGCATTGAACTTCCCTTGCAAATAATGATATGCGTCTGTAGTTAATATATTTACAATGTAACGACAACGTTAATGTCATGATAAGAAAGAACAGTCATTGTTAACCTTGATCCAATGCCGAGGTCCCATGACATCTATAGGAACCCGCATCAGTATGGTAATTGAAAGATAACAACATAATTTATAAGTTAGTTTAGACTGTATTCTTAGAACTATTAGGCAAATTGATTATTTTGGCTGGAAAATACAGGATGCAAGTGGACAGGTGACATTTGTGTGATGTTACATGTAAATTGTCGAATGATCTTCTATCCAAGGTTTTTCTAGCAGCACTATGACATGGGGTTTTTCAAGAAACGCGTAAGAGAGTTCTCCTTCAATGCCAGAAAAGCACTGGCCAACTTTCTTCTCTTGGAAATATCTATAGCCGTCCATCGTATCTATAGCCGTTAACTGGCAGATGGCCCGTCCGTCTCTTTGATAGGCGAAATATAAAAAAAAACACAATGCAGTATCGAAAATTAAACTTTATTAAAGTTACATAATTATGTCAGCTACTGACCATTGCTATTATATTATTGAAGCTAGTATGTTTTATTAAAGCTAGTGTATTATTAAAGCTAGTAAATAGTAATAGCGCCAGCCAATAGATGTCGCTGTAAAGGTGACGTAATATTACACAGAGCGAAGTGCCAAA
>DWEC01002821.1:0-11248 GCA_018245735.1 Microceris miodesmiata
AAAACCCTCACGGTGATATTTTATCATAATAAAATAAATCGGAATTGTGACTATAAATACTATGAATTGTGACTACAATAATTCAACCAAAATTGTTCAACTTTGGACCTCTTTACTTCACGGTAAGTCGTTTTCTATTCTAAAAGTCCATGTTTTAAGGAAAAAATGAAATCTTAAGCTCGACATTTTGAAACAGTTTCCATCTATTATTGAAAACTAAAACCATATTAACACTTCCGTATTCAGTCAGTGCGGCACTAACCTCCCTTCGACTAATGTTTACTTCTATTGTAGTTACGATTTTAATGTGTTCCGTTTTTTGATAAGCTTTGTTTTTATAAGTTCGATTTTAATATAATCTAATGAAATTAATAATAACACAATAGCGGGAAGCTGTTGGATTCGGAAGGCCCAGAACCGGATGGAGTGGCGCCGATTAGGGGAAGCTTATGTCCAGTAGTGGACATCGAGAGGCTGAGGGTGATAATGATGATGATAAATAAAGTTACGAAAGTGATGACAATTTTTTACGAAATAAGCGCACTAAAGGAAAGCTTCATTGGAATAGAGTCTTTAAATAAAAAAAAATGTTTTCATTGATTATACAATTTTACTAATACATTTTTCTCGGAAAGGCTTAAGTACTCATTCACTGGGATTTGCATATGAATCTTGCTCCAATTAAGAAAATCTGCAGTAATCAGAATGTACGAGATTCTGTATATAATACATATATTCTACTTTTTAGAAAACAACGACTCCGATGCCGGTTGCAACGATGATGCAAAAATTTTGAAGTAAAACAATCGACACGACCACTTTATTGTTGCAAATTCACGTAACAAAGAAGCATGGACAATCGATAATGCGTTTGACTCCAAATAAAAAAGACAATACTTGGTGCAATCGCGTCCATTTGGAACGAATAAATTATTTTATTATCGGTTTTCCTTCGGTATGAGAAATACACACGACTTAATGACCGTTTACTGATGATTGTTTTAAATGTGTACGAGCGCACTGGTCGCTGGTGTGAGTGAGTGACTGTAGTGGTAGGCGTTCGGATGAGTCGTCGGGATGTTCGGGTCGTAAGAAGTTCATAGGTAAAGATACTCGTATATAAACCCCATTCGGTGTCACCGAGCACATACCACCGGCGTGTGTTATTGCATCCAGACCCTTTTGACGTACCCTGCTTGACGCTCCAGCAATGGTGAGCATTCGTTATATGTATTTATTGTTCGTATCTCACGACTGGCGGAAGGCTTTGACAAATAATACGTGAGCGCAATCCATTTGAATATGACTGGAAAATTGCTTGATATTTTTCATTAAAACGAGTAAAGGTTACTGATGCGATATACTACGGACGTATTTTGCAGTTAACGCATATTATGACCAAGTGTATTTATTTATTCAGAAATTATCTATGATAGACTTGACCAATACGATGTTAATACGTTTTGAAATTATAGTCTTTATTACGCATTATAATAAATACTTTACAGAATTTCATTCTATTATTGTTACAATTTTTTAAATTAAATATGACAAATTTTAGAGACAAACAGCCTATACTAATTACTTGACTGCCTCGTTAGTCAAGTGGTTGTAAGCGCGACTGGCGATCGGGAGGTCCTGGGTTCAAATCACGGGTCGTACTATTGGACTTCGGTAATTTAGAATTTCTAGTAGTTACTCGGAGTCTGGATCTGTGCCCGATGCATAGCAATAGGCTCACCACCTATTCCATAGGACCTAAATGTAACTACTGAAACGTGTGAGAGTACTACACTCCTCTGGCTACCCATTCGGGGATTAGAGGCGTGACGTGACGTTAATAACTACATATAATAATTACATTAAATACGGTATATAAAAAATAAGGAGAAAACCTACAATTTAAAAGAGGGAAAATGGTAAATAAATAGCTGGGTTTTTACGAACTTTTATCCTGCAGTGCGTTATAATCTCGGTACGTAATGTCACGAAAGCCTTGCTTTTAATTTAGATAATAAAGTTACATAACACTCGCGTCACGTTTGTCCCAAGATAAACATAACTGTGAGAAATTATGCCTCAATGCATTACTCACTTTGATACACTCTTTCTTCTTAACAAAGGAAGAGATTGTTTGGACTGTTTGCTAGAAATAAAAAGAGACCTAGTACAGAGGGGCATTGGTGCCCGGTGCACGTGAATTGGCTCACTCCTTATTACAGTAGACGTACAACTGTTGAAAAGTGGAGATACCAAACTCCTCTGCCTACCCTTCAGGTAAATACATGCGTGATGTGTTCTTATGTTATCCACACAAGAATATCAATTGCATAGACATTTAGCACTCGAACTTAAGTGCACTGTACATACTAAAAATTACAAGTACGTTGTAATATTAATCCCTAAGTACTTTTCTATTACACTATAACCGCTATTTATACAGACACTATATAAATTTAAATGAATGACACCTCATACGTGGCCCGTAGTTTGTGTTTATTGCAAGAGACGAGCAAATTATTTCCGATCTGTAGGAGATCAATTGGGTTGTGCTCGTGGCATCAGTTACGTCATGTTCAATTGCTTATCGTGTAGAGCTCGTCGGGATTATATTGAAGCAAACGCATAAAAAAAATTCAAAAATTTTTTTCATTGCGATGCAAAATTATTTACTCGTATATAACATTAAATTTTTATTACACTCACTGTTGTAATTGTGTGATTTTATTGAAAAAACTGTGTTTATTTAACAAATGTTAAAATTACATTTATATTTGACAGTAAGTGTTCTCTGCGTACCCCATAAGGAACCTGGCGTGATTATACAATAGTAATAGTAATAATATATAAATAATGCGTATACGTGGTTGGCAATATCGTAATAACATAACATCATGTGGGTTGCTGTGAATGAACGTAGAGTTAGGGCGCTCGTATGTAGGCCGCAGCCGCAAATATCAGCCGCGCGCTTCCCGGCGTGGTCGACGACGGCAGTGGATGCGCTGCGTTACTCTTCCGCCATTTACCTTTCCGTTTCTATTGCACGCGCGTTACGTTAAACAGTTTCCGCTATGCGTTGCTGATCACAATGTTATGTGGTGCTGTAACTCGAGTAGACTCCTTCAGTGCAGTGGTTGACACAAAAACACAAGTATTTGATCTGTGTATGGATGTATAAAGCTAAAATAAATATGTCAGCGTACATTCATATGTATGTATATAAGTAGTTTATCAACTGTTCGATTATCATAACTCAGGCTCTCTTCGAACCTACATTGGGATCAGGTGGTCGTGTGTAATGTCACCAGATATTTATTTACAACCAAGTTCATTATCTACTTTACATAACGGTAGGTACTACTTTTTATTTACGGATGAATTTTTTTACAGACTCAGGTAGGTACTGATTATCTCATATTGTGAGAGGAACAGGAGTAAAGAATATATAGTAAAGGTGTGTATATTTGTGAGATACCGTACCATCTTATTTAAAATATTTACAGTAGGTACTATATTGGTTGCTTTGGTTCCACCAGTTAAGTGAAGAAAGACGAAATAGATTAGTTGGAAAGCGAATGAAAGTGACTGCTAATGTTCCGGTACAATTTCCGAATTCCCTGCACGCGCGCGTTCGTGTTCATTAATGTTTGCAACACTATGATCGTGCTTTTCTGCTAACTAAAGAATCATTAGAGCGATACCGAGCATTCAATATTATATTACTGTACTATACATACATAGTGGGTGTGTGTGTAGATATATATTGTGCTATAACGTATGTTATAGCAAACTACGATACACGGTAGCAATACTACAATATATCTAAGTGATTAAGCAGTGATAGCCTAACAATATGCGTTAAATAAATATACGAGGTATTTAATACCAATCAGTTAGTCAATTAGTACAATGAATAATAATCGACCCATTATAAATCCACTGTTGGATTATGGGTCTCCTCTCATATTGAGAGGGTTAAGGATGGCCTTAACCATGGAGTCCAGACTATGGAGTCTGCCACGCTGGCCTGTGCGGGTTGGCAGACCTCACACACCTTAGAATTTTTTTTTTATAATGTCTAAGATATGCGTAACAGTAACGAAATATGTATTGCTATATTATGTCACATATATTGACGATGTATTGCTACTTTTGGGGTCACTTAAGCGACACTATAGAAAATATAGTAATATACCCATTAGGGTATATTAATTCCTCCACCCGTTCCCTCATCCGTCACGACTCATATGCTTGGATGGTGAGCGTGATATAGTCTAATTGTAAGTAGTAGCAGGTCTGCCTGGAAAGTTCCTAGCCACTTTGATCCTAAACATAGGTCATATTTAAGTTTATAACTTTAAATTTTCTTCATTTATTAATTATGCTTTGATTTTCACGCTGTATTCTATGTTGTTCAGAAATAAAAATAAAGTTTAACTATAAATACATATGTAGATATTTATTTATTTATAGAAGTGTTTTCAAGTCAATGAAATATTTAATTTTTAAATAATAAATATTTGTATTTGACATTTACTAATAGCTTCATTTCAAGATATTCAAAAACCTAGTATTTATTTATCTGCTATAAATTGTAAAAAAAAAGTTCAAAATGGCGGCAAATTCTTCGTGAATCAATAGTTTCTATCTGCGCCTGATATAACACGAGAGCAAATACAATTCTTACCAACAATGTTATCCAAATATTTAGGTTCTAATACATTATAGTACGTATTCCGTACAAGAAAACCCATTTATGTACAACATGCGCAACTTAACTTGCAACTTGCGAGACATGCGCCACCTGACAAGAACAAAGGGGGGACTTAATGCCAATTGGCATTAAGTCCAACAACAATAAAGAATAAATGAATAAACAAATGAATAAATAAAATTTGTGAGTGATTTTTTTATAACAATGAAATTATATTTGACAGATTTATTTCGCACTTGTTGCCGTGGTGGCTGCGTCGGTAGCAGTATCAGCGGGACCTCCGCAGAGTGACGTCATCCCCATACTAAAATACGAGTCCGAAGGGCCTAATGTCGACGGCTCATACAAATGGCTGTAAGTCAGAACATTCCTCCAACGGGTAACAAAAAGAAAAGCCTGCATAAAGTTTAAATGATCTCCAGACCGCATATTCAGCGAGGGTATTACGGCTACAAACCCTTAGAAGACGCCTTTTATCAAAAGTGGATGGAAACAGGGAGATACGTAATAATGATGAAAGTACAAGTGAAATGTTTCCTAAGATGTAGTTACGGTGAAGTATTTATGCTAAAATAGGTACATGGGGTAAAATATATAAAGTGAAAAGTAAAGTTTCAAAAATCTGTAGATTTGATATGGTGTTTCTGACATGTTGTTCTTCTCGAAACTCATCTTCTTGTTTTTATTTTCTTTCAAAGCGCCTGCCTGTCTTACATTGCAATTAGAGCGTCTTACATATCCTATCCACGACACAGGCGTACGGCTGATATAATTATTCATATTTTTATCTATTCATATATGTATTCATAAGGCATCAAGAAATATAGATTTTCAGATGTATGATCAGATCTTTGTGTAAATTGAAGATAAGTATATATATTTTTGAGTAAATGATGTATGTAATTATTACGAAAAATAATTAATAAAAATAATAAATAAATAATTAGCCGGATACAATATTTTTTTTAAAGAAGGTAATAACTTTTTTTTAACTTTCATACGTCCATGCTCCCTCTGTGGAAGCCTATCATGTTTTAAGATATACGACTCATTGGGATCACCTTTTACTAAGCAAAGTAATTCGGCATTTTGTTCAAAATGATATATTGGTACCGCAATACATAAATTGGAATTGACTAAAAATGAAATGTGAAAACAAAATCTTTTAGGTACGAAACCGGCAATGAGATAAACGCAGAAGAATCCGGTCACGTGAAGAACTTCGGCAAAGGAGAGAAGGAGGAGGTGCAGGTGGCGGAGGGGAAGTTCAGCTACAAGGCGCCCGACGGCACGCTCGTGCTGCTGACGTACGTCGCCGACGAGAATGGGTTCCAGCCGCAGGTGCGCTCGAACTTCTACCTACTTTACATTCATTATATTCTGCTTTTTATACCAGACATCTGCAGCATTATGAAATAGGTACACATCTTATTGCCGTTTTTTTAACTTTTATGTGCTATTTTTTAACTTTTGTGTAAGTAGATACATGTATTCGTTCAATCAAAATTCATCAATCAATTCGTTCAATCAAATCCAACTACGAGTAACCACTCAGGCGATATATTATTTTTTAAGAATAACCCACAGTAAACGTTCCCACGGTAAGATTCAATATTTATTAGACTTATACTCGTTTAGTAGTCTAGAAAAACGATCTAAATATTGTAGGTGGGCCGACAGTAACGTAAAGATTGTTATGGAACGATGATAGCAGATTATCATAATGTAGGTTTTATATCCATTATTAGGCCGTCAAAATGAAATGTGATGTATTTTGAAACTTGGCCTTGACTTATTGGCCATAATAGTAACTATAATTATTTACTAAATCATATCTGAAATACCTACATATATCAGCGTGCATATCAAATAAGGAAATTATTAATTTTTTGTTACACTAAAAATTCAAAGAATGTTCATAGTACTTTAATATTTAACAAATTGATTACATATACCTATTAATAAACACAATGTAAGTTGTTAACGTTTATGGTATTTTTAATGTATACGATGCGCTTAAATGTTGTTTGACCTGACAGCGGTGTACGAAGGCCTTGACATCTTGTAGCTTGCAATCACAATGCAATACTGACAGATGTGTCACGGAACCAGGTATATTGTTGTTCACGGCGCCGCGAACAAGATCATTGCACGCACATACCAACATAAATAATCAAAAACGTGTATTTAAAATGGCGTGCATTAATATTTGCATATTATATTGGTGCGCGTGTCAATAAACAATTATCGTTAGGGATTTATGACGGACGATAAGTTATCAATCGACTCGTGAATTTAGAAGTACATGTCCAGAAATTTCCTCAATCCACATAAAGTTAGGCGTAGTTAAATTCGTCTATCCGAATTTGTAAAGTTCATCAACAAAAAATTGTCAATCCAAAAAGCAATGGTTTATCTGCTCCCTCGCATAGCACACACGCGTGGGTTGCTCTTTGTGTTACGTCAATTCGAAACATCCTTTCTTAAAACTGACATTTATAGAAAAACATTTTTTATTATATATTTATATCATTAAGTTGGTTTATAGATTCCGTTGCGTCTGTAATACTCGTAAATTGTTTGCCTTGATCTTGGTAACCTGTATGGGCATTAAGATTGCAGATTGGGTTATATTTAGTTTCAGAAGAAGCAGAATGTTACCGCGAATGTTTTTGTCATACTAAGTGACCGTATAAAGAGTTTTGTATGCAGCAACGTATGCAAACTTTGAAATGATATGTGTCATCGAGACTATTCCGAGACCGCATAAAATTTGCATTAACGACCTCTAAAAACTTAACTGAGGTAATACGAGGGAGTGGTGTTCACACGTACAACGATTTATACCTAGTCGGAAAGTACGCTAGTGTAGTGGGACTGAATCAACAGCATTGCGCAAAGTGCTGAGGAAGATGTCTGAGCGGCACAGCGCGGTGTGAGGCGCGGTTGGCCAACGTGTGTGCAAATGTCGCTTCAAAATATCAAACGGCGACCCGTGACCCGCTCTTGGGAAATGGGAAGTATTTTCGCATTTGGCATTGATATCACACTGATATGAATGTCTCTAACTGGGCGAAATAGTTGATCAACCGAACGCATCTTGAGCGAGGTTAGACTGGTGATAACGCAACCTCGCCTGGACGTCGAACCGGTAGCGGTTACAAAAGATGAATAATCTTACTATAAATCACTGCACTTGATTCCATCAGTAACAATAAAGAAGAAAATATTATAGCAACAGCTCCGAAATCGAGGTTTATGGCTATATGAAGGTCAAGAATGTAAATAAAGATTATCCACCGTCTCGCCAAGTCTTCAAGTGGTCCTCAATCCTTTTAAGCAAAACTTGCATATTGAGACAGAGTTGAGTTCGCGTTTTTTATTATGTCGATAATATTCATATAAAATCAAGGCTCACTGCGCTCATCTTAAGCTTATTTAGATATTTTTTTATCGATTCGACGCCCACGGCCCGAAAGGAAAAGATATATGTATGTACGTATGTATGTATGTATGTATACACATGCCTATATTGCGATTTGCTGAGTTTTTGGCTTTTTACAGACTACAGATCTGTTCAGCCTAAGCCGGGGACCGTGTTCAATGTGCTTTATTTAAGATAACTGTCAATTTAAAAATAAAATTGTGTTTATAAAAACATTCAATCATAATGGTTTTTCAGACTATAACCCAAGTTTCAGCCTAATCAACTAAACAGTATTTTAAATTCAAATAATATATTTCTGCCTTGTGAACTATTTCAAATAAAACGAAGTAAATGTTAGGAGAAACTTACCGCATTATATCAGTGAACATCACACGAAAACGTTTCTGAAATTAGCGTGCACAAACATACAGATAAATATACGAACAGATCAAAATTCTAAAAATGATTGTTTTCGTTCCAATAGAGCTAATAAATACCTCTAAAAGTAGTTTTTCAAAAATACGTTATTTGTACAGACACCGATCCGATATATATTTCCAAGTAAACGGAAAAATTGCAGATCTTATTAAAGTACATGCAATTCCTTATACTAATTTATAAGGTCTAGTCTACCACATATTGACAGTAGGTATTCGTTAAATACCTACCTTTAATATCTTGCAATTGATTAGAAAAAGTTTTAAATGAAGTATTAACATTGAAAACTGCAAAAGGCTGTAGACGGAAACTGGGTACGGCAAGCCGAGTACAGGGCGCGATGGCGCTCATTGGGGAAGGGCTAGATTCAATTGTGGACTGTGATAAGCTGATGATGACAGTTAGACATAAATACTAATCTCCGTTATTTAAAATACCACAAAAATATTCCAAAAAATACCATCACCTTTACAAATTTTAAATTTCGTATTGATACCCACCAAATAAGGCGATAAATATAAGCAATTATGAAAATATCTGAATTTAGAGGTCAATATTAAAATACGGATATTATTTAAATTTCAGAAACAACAGATAATATAATAATACTATATAATAATACTCGTTTTAAATTAACAACGAACTACACTGTCCGCAGGCCTACTCGTATAGTCACACAAAACATTATACTTACTTGTGATATCAATAAATATTTCCCAACAG
Organism: Microceris miodesmiata; assembly: GCA_018245735.1. Lineage (NCBI taxonomy): Eukaryota > Metazoa > Arthropoda > Insecta > Lepidoptera > Hesperiidae > Microceris > Microceris miodesmiata. The sequence goes on from DWEC01002821.1 coordinate 9,303, forward strand.
AATTTCTCCTAATAAGATTTCGTGAGAGTTTTACTCAGCATTTAGAGTGGAAACCTGTTAATTCAGGATACAAATATGTACAAGACCGTCTGATAGATACATAATGCGGATCTCATAATGAAATAGGCAAATTTATAGGGACACACCAGGAGACAAAGTTATGACAGATATGACAATGATAGCTTTCGCCTTCAGAAGTATTAGATCTCAACTTCCCACTCTAGGGGTTCTGAGTTCAAATCTCGCTGCGCACCTGTTACAACAACTATGTGTTTAAAGATAAGGACGATAAAACGGTGTACCTGTGAAGAAAAAGATCGTAAGGAAACCTGCACACTAAACAGTTTTGCATAATGTTACCTAATGCTAGTGAATTCTGCCAAAGCACAGTTGACTCCTTAGGGTTAAAACCATTCTTAACGCTTCTAATTCTGTAATGAGACATGCACCTAACAGGGGAAATATGAGTAATTGTGTTGAGAACACTGATGACATCCAAATAGTGTCAAGGGGAAGTTTATTATAACTTACTTTTTCATATATTAAATTTGCTTAAGTGTTATAAAAATGAGAGAGGATTGTTTTGACTGGTGGAGATTACTTAATTTTCAAGAGCACATTCCTGCGCATATAGATAACTTTCAACCCAATTATGGATATGCGTGGGCTGTAGTGGCCATTGGATATCAAGTCGCAGTAAACAAGTTCTTATAGTTTGCCTTTATATGAAACAATAGAAAAGCTTTCGCGTTGGATTGTTCGCGCGTATTAACAAAAACGTTTGTTTGTGGAACTTGATTACAATAGTATCACGGGTATGTGCAGTAATACTTGACCTTTGCAACTGGTTACAGCGTGCGGCCATCAGTTAATATTGTCGATTACTTGAACATGCAATACAATGCACGTTATATAATAAGACATAATCTTCTGATGCTACGTACTCATAGTCTTCCGAAGAGTTAGGACATATTCGTGTCTCGCGACATTATTTGATGCGTTTTCGTAGTTATTCAAGCCGGGAATTTGTTTTCTTTCTTATTTTGTGTTAATTCTTTTCTAATTTTTTATTGTTACACAACTTATTGCTTGCCGACGTTCTTCTAACATAAAACCTTTAAACAGTTCCAAAAATTAACCTGGATTTTTTAATTTAGAATGCTTAGTAGTGACTCGGAGTCTGGATCCGTGCGTGCTCTATACATGGCAATTGGTTCACCACCTATGTATTTATGGAAACGTAACTAGTGAAACGTAGGAATTTACTACACTCTTCTGCCCACACGGATTACAGGCGTGACGTTACGTTTACAAATTAATATGAAAAAGCCTTGTATCGCTTATAGCAGTTATAACATTGCACGTTTTTTTTTAATCTTCACATTGTATTATTAAAAGTTAAATTATTATTTGTATTAAAAATGTACATTTATTTTTCCTTCATGCTTAGGTTCATTTTCTCTCGATCCAGCAGTATAGTGGTCCTAACTGCTGAGCTTAGATTTCTGGATTCGACGTCTGCTTACAATTTGTGTGAACATCACGGATTTTTATATTAATCTATTATCTAGTACTCTTAGCCTTAATTAGGTTTGGCGGCTCCAGAATGTTATTGTTAATTTAAAAAGGTTATTAATTTTTTATCCTTTGGTTTTTAGGGTGACCATCTGCCAACGCCTCCACCAATCCCAGCAGCGATTGAAAAGGCTCTCAACTTCCTGAAAACACTGCCTGCGTCAGCAGCCAGCAACGTTCAGCCGCAGGTGGTTCCGTACAAGAATAAAAGATTTTAATCATAGATCCCATTTAGCTTCACATTCGTACGTCTCTTAAATGTCGTTTGAATGGATATGGGAAATCTCGCAAAGAACTGATTCATACACTTCGAATTCATGTAGAAAATAGTCATGAACTTCTGATGTAATAACGAAGTCAAGTCATGTAAT
>DWEC01002822.1:0-11247 GCA_018245735.1 Microceris miodesmiata
CACCTAGCTAGAGGGCGTCCTACGCTACGTTTGCCAAGTCGCGGTCTCCACTCCAGAACACGTCTGCTCCAGCGGCTGTCGGTTCTGCGAGAGATGTGACCGGCCCACTGCCACTTCAGCTTACTAATCTTTTGGGCTATGTCGATAACTTTGGTTCTCTGTCGGATCGCCTCGTTCCTGATGCAATCCTTCAGCCCGAGACACCGAGCATAGCCCCTTTCATAGCTCGCTGAGCGACCCTAAATTGGTGGACCGTGAGTGTCCATGTCTCGGCTTTTTGTCGCGTTCTTTTTTATATAATTATATAGATAATACACATTATTATATTATGCATTATTACAGAATAATGAAAAATTATAATAATTATGCATCAAGAGTGATGAATGTAGAACTTAAAGGATGTTAGGTCTATAAAGATAGAGATTTTTGGTATGCAGTGCTCTCTGTATACCCTAAAAAGGACCTGTTGTGATAGTATAATAGTAATAATAACAACACTACTAATTTATCAGTGCTATAATTAATTCTTTGACAATGTATTGCAGGTAAAAATATTCTTTGACTTGAATAAAAGATTGCATTGGCAGAAGGCATTACCAGAAGAGAAGTTTTCGAAATATTCTGCCATGTAGAACACATATAAATTTAGATTATTAGGATTAACCTGGAAATTACTACAGAAACAACATAATTTAAAAAGTTAGGCAGTTTGAGCACTATTTGATTCACACAGTCAAAAAACTGATGATATTTTAAAATTAAAACCAATTAAATTATGATAGTCTCAATAGATAGGAACAAAAATTACCAGCCAATGGATAACACCGCTTGTCAGGCTCATCAGTTAGCTGCATCCCGCAGACGCAACACATGTAGCAGTCCACATGGAAGTCCCGGTCCATGGAGACCACTCGTACAGTCTCATCAGTACCCTCCACAGGAGTAATGCCTTAAATGATAAGAGAATTTAGGTACTACTGTGATAATGTGAGAAATAAACAAAAAATTTAATTAAAGATATGAATATTTTGTCCTTTATTATATCCTTTACAGCTTTCATTTATCAACATGTATGTAACACTAGGCTGTAGATAAGATAATCAATTGACAGGATAAATATATGCTCAGCTGAATGTAATAGATGGACCTCACCATGTTACTACATCAATATACTGGATATTGCAATGCTCATTTATAGTTAGATAAATACAATGTAATACATTTTGGCTCTGAATAAACAAAAAATGAACATTAAAAATATATACCTTTTCCACAACTTGCACACTTTGGTGCAAACATGCGGTGATAATCATTGATGCAATATATTTTGTTGTCCACATCAACAGTAAATGGCACTCCATCTAAACACTCATTGCAAATACAGCATCGGAAACACCCAGGATGATAAGATTTACCCATCGCCTGCAATATCTAAAATCAAAGGGTTAATTAGGTTTCGGAAGCAGTGCAAAAAAGGAGCATTAGATGTAGAATAAGGATACATATTGAAAATAAATAAAATAATAAATTAAGTAAATAACAATATAATGTCACAAAAACAATCTCTCTTTGCTCATAGCATTCTAATATTTGATGACAACTTAGTAAATGAAAAACAATTTCAATTAAACTTAATTTCCAGTACTTACCATTTCCATGATGAGATGTCCACATATCGCACATTTCTCTGCAGTCTGTTGGAATCCTGAATACTGAAAAGAAAGAGAATAATTTAATAATCCTAATATAAACAGTGGTATAAATTTATTGGTATATATTTAGGAATACTAACCAGGTAATCTTCCTCACAATAAACTTTGCCATGCACATTATAGAATGCTTTGCCACGTAGAGCACGACCACATGAACAGCATATAAAGCAGTTGGTGTGATAAAGATTGCCCATAGCCTGGCATGCCTGTCCAGCACCTGTCACACCTGCTCCACAAGTGTGACATATTCCTAAAATTGTAATACAATAATTGACCTGAATGAATAATTAACAAAATGATTTCATATACACAAAAAGGATTCCACCATATTATGAGTCATCAAAAAATCTCAAATGCTATAATGATTACCAAAGTATTCTCCTTCTTCATCTTGCCTCTCCATTTCTTCTTCTAACTGTCTAGTGAGCTCCTCAATTTTTCTCTGAGCTTCACTTGGCCCTGGAGGTCGAGGTGGTGTAATACTATAGGGCAGCAGACTTTTGCCTCGACCGCCAGATCCTCTCGAACCACCAGAAACTTGAGATACAGAACTTGGTGTTGGACTAGGAGCAGGAGACTGTACAGGTGAACACAAGGAAGTTAGGCCCGAGACAAGATTTCTTGAAGTTGTAGTTTCAGATACTACTGATACATTATCCCTGATATCCTTATTTGCAGCTGCAAGGGCTGAGGCACATGACCCACCAGTCATACAAACATAATCTGACCCATTAGTGTCATCTACTATCTGCATTCTGTTCACGGGCTTGGCGCTAACACTATAACCTCCATTTATGGAAGGTGGCTTTTCTTTAGCAATCCCATTCCCCACTGTGGGCTTAGGATGGAAAAATTTTGGAACTGACACTGAAGCTGGGACTTCTGTAGCAATATTAGCTTTAGGTCTTTGAGCACTAGGAGCAATGGATGCGTATATTGCAGTTGAAGGTATGGTCACAACTTTTTCGTCAAAGCTAACTGAATTGTCATTCTTTAAAAGAAAACTCACATCTGTGTATTTAGGTGGAGCTGACTTCATCACTGTATAATCACTGCTGGGATTCTCCTGGGACGAATGGAATGGTGGAAGGGCTGGGGCTTTTTCAATTTTACCCTTCTCATTTATCAGCATCTGAGAGAAATTCTTACTTAAATTTGAAATTGGAACCTGTGGTCCTGGCATAGACCCCTGCTGAATAAAATTATGATCCTGGTTGGCTTGGGGCTTATATTCGTTTTTTTTATCCTTATCAGGGCACAGCATATTCTCATAGACTGTGGGATTTATTTTCGCTTTAGCATTAACAGGGACTTGTGGTTGGGCCTTGCTATAACGTGTGTCGTAGTAGCCGTCCGCGGCCAGCGCAGGTGACGCCTGCTGGTAGAGCTGATGATAATAGGGGGGTTGGGGCGACCGCTGCTCGCCGTAATAGTCTATATTCTCATACACGGGCGGAGGATACTGCGTGTTCGAGTTGCCCGGTATTTCGTACAAGTCATCCGTTTGGTAACTTAGTGATCGCTGCGATATGGAGTCGAGAGAGCGCGTAGGGCTTGCAGATAACGCGGTTGCATTTATATCACGTTTATTGATTGACGCTATTGTTTCTACGCGCTTCGGAGTAGCGAACTTAGAAGCAGCTATAACGTTTGATCTTTCATAAAAGCTATAATCTTGACGATTATTTGCAGTGTTCTCTAAAGTGAAGCTCTCAATTGCGCCGACTGGTCGAGATTTTCCCAGACTCCCGACATTAGATGTTGCTGCCCCGTGCGCCTGCTCAGTATCGTTTTCGTCTTTGTTAGTTATTTTCAAATCTTGCAAGCCGATAATACAGCGTTGTTCTTCAGAGTTATTTCTTCTTGATGAATCCATATCGCACTACGAAACTAGTATAGAAACCACCGAAGAAATTAATATCCACTTAAAAATACATAAATGATTCATAACAACTGTGATTTGATGAGATCTTCAACAAAACATTATGTATTGTAGGTATTGAAGTGAACAACATACATAATAAAAAAAACCTACAGGTTAGTGATGTTCCAATAGTATCTTATAATGTACTCAATTTACAAAATTAAAGAAACTGTACCATCTTTAAATTGTACAATACTGAACGTTCCTTTACTGATGTGAATATTGCACACGTTAGACAAAACCGTATTTTAATTTTTTATCTATAAAACCCATAATGATTTGTTACTAATTTAAAAATTTATATTTGATGATTTAAATATTTACCGGCTTACTGGCATAAAACTTGTAAGCAAAAATTATATAGATAGATAATTCGAAAATCTATTCCATAATCAGCCTTTTATTATGTAAACAAATAAAACGTATTTGCCATGAAAATTTCAAATATAGCACTTTCTCATAAAAGTGAATTTCAGTATAGTCTTAATGATACAAAGCAGGACATTTGTTAAATCCAACTCCCACCCGTCCACTAGTTTACCTTATTGCGAAAAAAAATATTATTATCATAGGCAATATTTAGCTGAAAATATTGAGCAGTTATGAGACCTACTTATTAGGAAATTCTACTAAAAGTCTTTCTGTGCAAAATATCTGTTATTTACAGTATCTCTATAAGATCTGTTAAGAATGTGGTTATCAAAAGCAGAAAGTACAGAATCCGCTGCAACTTTTTAAAAGCATTTACCTACTTTTTTTATTATCTACGAATATCCACAGGTCGGCTCGGCTTATTTACGCCATTTTGTCTTTCTATCCGGTCGTACGCCGTATGCGTCCGCAACGCGTCTAAATAAATTGGAGAGAAACGTAAAACAGAAATAGTATGAAAATATTTTTATTTTGTACTCTATAAATAAAGGCTATAAAGTATATTACATTAGCCTACAAATTTTTCGTCATGTACGACACAGAAGACGATCAATATGAAGAAGAGGAGGTGGAAGAAATTTCATCTGAACTATGGCAGGAAGCTTGTTGGATCGTCATCAATGCTTATTTCGACGAAAAGGGTCTAGTGCGGCAGCAACTTGACAGTTTTGATGAATTTATACAGATGTCTGTTCAGCGAATCGTAGAGGATTCTCCTCCGATCGAATTGCAAGCAGAAGCTCAGCACTCCTCCGGTGAAATTGAAACGCCACCTAAGTATCACCTGAAGTTTGACCAAATTTATTTGTCGAAGCCTACTCATTGGGAAAAAGACGGTGCTCCGTCACCTATGATGCCCAATGAAGCTCGTTTGCGTAATTTGACATACTCAGCTCCTTTATACGTAGACATAACCAAAACCATCGTTAAAGAATCCGAAGATCCTATTGAAACTCAACATCAGAAGACTTTCATAGGCAAGATTCCTATTATGCTCAGATCAACTTATTGTCTTTTGAGCAATTTGAATGACAGAGATTTGACTGAGCTTAATGAATGTCCATTAGATCCTGGTGGCTATTTTATAATCAACGGCTCAGAAAAAGTATTGATTGCGCAAGAGAAAATGGCAACCAATACTGTGTATGTATTCAGCATGAAAGATGGCAAATATGCTTATAAAACTGAAATTCGATCGTGCTTAGAGCATAGTTCTAGACCAACATCCACTTTGTGGGTAAACATGATGGCCCGAGGAGGACAAAGTATCAAGAAATCTGCTATTGGTCAAAGAATTATTGCTATAGTACCATACATCAAACAAGAAATTCCAATTATGATTGTGTTTCGAGCCCTCGGCTTTGTGGCAGATAGAGATATATTGGAGCACATTATTTACGATTTTGATGATCCTGAAATGATGGAAATGGTTAAACCATCTCTTGATGAAGCCTTTGTGATTCAAGAACAAACTGTTGCTCTTAACTTCATTGGGGCTCGTGGAGCCCGTCCTGGTGTAACAAAAGAGAGGCGCATAAAATATGCAAGAGAAATCTTACAAAAAGAAATGTTACCACATGTTGGTGTCTCTGATTTCTGTGAAACTAAAAAAGCTTACTTCTTAGGCTACATGGTACACAGATTACTGTTAGCTGCACTGGGGCGACGTGAATTAGATGACAGAGATCATTATGGTAACAAAAGGTTAGATTTAGCTGGGCCGCTCTTGGCATTTCTTTTCAGAGGACTATTTAAAAATTTGTTGAAAGAAGTAAGGATGTATGCTCAGAAGTTTATTGACAGAGGGAAGGATTTCAACCTTGAATTGGCCATTAAAACTAAAATAATTACTGATGGTTTAAGATATTCTCTTGCCACTGGAAATTGGGGAGATCAAAAGAAAGCCCATCAAGCAAGAGCAGGAGTGTCACAAGTGTTGAATAGATTGACATTTGCTTCAACATTGTCTCATTTGAGACGAGTCAATTCTCCCATTGGACGTGATGGTAAACTGGCTAAGCCCCGTCAACTGCACAATACCCTATGGGGCATGATATGTCCGGCTGAAACACCTGAAGGTGCTGCTGTGGGATTGGTAAAGAATCTGGCTTTAATGGCTTATATTTCTGTGGGAAGTCAACCATCACCAATTCTAGAGTTCTTGGAGGAGTGGTCTATGGAAAATTTGGAAGAAATAGCACCTTCTGCTATTGCTGATGCCACAAAAATATTTGTGAATGGCTGTTGGGTTGGAATTCACAGAGACCCAGAACAATTGATGGCTACGTTAAGAAAATTGAGACGTCAAATGGACATTATAGTATCTGAAGTAAGCATGATTAGAGACATACGAGACAGGGAAATTAGGATTTATACAGATGCTGGTAGAATATGCAGACCTCTCCTTATTGTGGAGAATGGTGCATTATTGTTAAAAAAGAAACACATTGACCAACTCAAAGAAAGAGATTACAATAACTATGGTTGGCAAAATTTGGTAGCCAGTGGTGTAGTAGAATACATTGATACATTGGAAGAAGAAACAGTTATGATTGCAATGAGTCCAGATGACCTTGCACAGGCAAAGGAGTATGCTTATTGTAGCACTTACACTCATTGTGAAATTCATCCAGCTATGATATTGGGTGTGTGTGCTTCTATTATTCCATTCCCTGATCATAACCAAAGTCCCAGGAACACTTATCAAAGTGCAATGGGTAAACAAGCTATGGGTGTGTATATAACCAATTTCCATGTGAGAATGGACACTCTGGCTCATGTTTTATACTATCCACATAAACCACTTGTCACAACAAGATCTATGGAATACTTGCGATTTAGAGAGTTACCAGCAGGGATAAACTCAATTGTAGCTATTCTTTGTTACACTGGATACAATCAAGAGGACAGTGTTATCTTGAACGCTTCTGCAGTAGAAAGAGGATTCTTCAGATCAGTATTTTATCGATCTTATAAAGACTCAGAGTCCAAACGAATAGGTGACCAAGAGGAACAATTTGAAAAACCCACAAGACAAACTTGCCAAGGAATGCGAAATGCTTTATATGATAAATTAGACGAAGATGGAATTATTGCTCCTGGGATAAGAGTATCTGGAGATGATGTGGTAATTGGCAAAACAATAACGTTGCCTGAAAATGATGATGAGTTAGAGGGCACTACTAAAAGGTTCACAAAGCGTGATGCCTCTACTTTCTTGCGCAATAGTGAAACTGGTATAGTCGATCAAGTTATGCTGACATTGAACAGTGAAGGTTATAAATTCTGCAAAATTCGAGTAAGATCAGTTCGTATTCCTCAAATAGGTGACAAGTTTGCCTCACGGCACGGCCAAAAAGGGACGTGCGGAATTCAATACAGACAAGAAGACATGCCTTTCACATGCGAGGGCCTGACCCCCGATATTATAATCAACCCCCACGCTATCCCGTCTCGTATGACGATTGGTCACTTGATCGAGTGTATCCAAGGAAAGGTTTCATCGAATAAGGGCGAAATCGGTGATGCAACGCCTTTTAACGACGCTGTGAATGTGCAGAAAATTTCGTCTTTGCTACAAGAGTATGGTTATCACCTACGTGGAAATGAAGTTATGTACAATGGGCATACAGGACGTAAGATAAATGCCCAAGTGTTTTTAGGTCCAACCTATTATCAGCGCCTAAAGCATATGGTCGACGATAAAATTCACTCAAGAGCTAGAGGACCGGTGCAGATTTTAGTGCGACAGCCCATGGAGGGAAGAGCCAGAGATGGTGGATTGCGTTTCGGAGAGATGGAACGTGATTGTCAGATTGCCCACGGTGCGGCTCAGTTCTTGAGGGAGCGTTTGTTTGAAGTTTCCGATCCTTATCGAATTCACGTTTGCAATTTCTGTGGATTGATAGCGATAGCAAATTTGCGCAATAATACATTTGAATGCAAAGGTTGCAAAAACAAGACGCAAATATCTCAAGTTAGATTACCATACGCAGCCAAGCTACTGTTCCAGGAACTGATGTCAATGAACATTGCGCCGAGATTGATGGTTGTTAATTAATTTGAGCTAACTAACTTCATTTGTTACTACTATCTGTATATGTAAAGAATATTTGTTTTTTGGAAAATAAAAATCAGTAAACATTTTATACAACTTTTATTATCACGAACCACAACATTAAATGCAGTTTAGATATAACAATCAATACAAAATTGTACAAATGCAATAAATAATAACTCTTCACAGATTTGAGGTACGTGACTGATATATTTAATGGTTTTGTAGAAAAAATAGAAATCTAACACTGGACGCATATACTTCATTATAACTTTATTTCTTTTAACACTATATAACTTAATTTAGATCTAGTTCATAACACGACATTGTTGTACCTCTAGCAAGTGCTAATACACGTCTTGTAATTAATAATTGGGTACGGATCTAAAAGAAATTAAATAATTATTTAAAAGCTGTTATAACACAAAACGAAATAATAGTTACGCACAGTAGGTATTTAAACAAAAAAATCTAAAATATCATCATTGATCATCTCGTTTGTATGAGTAATGTTCACTAGCCTCGAGGATTGCAGGACAGTATCATAAATATAACATAAATCAGCAATCAAAATCAGCAAAATGTGAGTGCCAAATTACCACAAAAGTTTATTATTTAGCCTTGATTACTGGATATAATGCTAAAAGAGATCGACGAGACCTACCAAAAATGTCAAATTGCGATCATTTACAAAACTATACACTTAAATATAATATAAATATAATGCAAAGTAAGAGTATGACAATTTAAAGAGAGCTTTCTATTTTTTTCGAAATGAGGAATGAATAAGTATTGTAAATTATTAAGTACTAAAAGATAGCCGTGCACATCTATATTTAGTGCTGACACTGCTGACATTTAAAGGAATACCCACATTTTATACGATAGGTGATAATATAATCTTCGTTAAACGGCTATAATCCGTGCGAGAATTTCTGAAGCACCGCAATTATTCTTATGTAACTTACCTACTTACTGTACAACTGACGTACCTAGCGATTACACGCGCGGCGACATCAACAGAGCTGTCGCGTGAGGTATAGCTGGGACTTCAAAGAGTAACTTGTTCTATTCAATGCCAAAGGGAACCTACTTAATGTATATGGCAGTAAAATAATCGGAGCGTCGTAAGCCGGTCCGGACCAGCTTAGCTTTCAATCGTTACGGTCGTCACAGACGGAGCTGTAATATATCGTGCTATAGCATTATACAATAACAAATGACCAGAGGCGGTAACTAAAATATATACTTGCGGCCATTATTTGCGCAATAATATGTCCTGCTACATCGAGATATGTCTTGCTATACGTGTTAACAAATTTTGATGAAGTCAGAAAGAAGGAAATGTACGTATAGGTATGTAGGTGTGCGTGCACACGAAGGTCACTATAGAAAATATATTGTATATGATGATATGGCGTGATATAATTTATATAATAGGTCCGCCTGTGACGAGTGATAATGTTAGTGAGTGTTGGGTGGACGGAGCGAGGGTCAGCGAGGGTCAGCGAGGGGCAGGCAGCGCGCGCTGCTCCTGGCTGTCGTCGTCCTTGGGCCGGCTCCACTTGATCATGGTCTCGGGCGAGCGGTACAGGAACACCAGCTTGGCGAACAGGTCCTCCTCCAGCGCCAGCTCCAGCGCCTCACGAACCTACACGCACGCGTCATATAAACTACTACATTCTTGCAAATAATTTGTTCACGTTTTATTAATATTTCCTAAGTATAGTACTGTATATTCTAATGTATTTAATGATAGAGAATATAAAACTTAATTGTCGTTATGATCTTATCACACAAAAGAAGTTCGACATTATTATATGAACAATGCTGAATAGTACGGAGTGATTTAAACTTAGATGCTTGGATATTTTTTCTATTGCTAGGTATGAAACTCTTTTTGTTTCTGTTAGAACCTTCAACCATACAAAACCACAATAAAAAAAAAATATTCTTATCTTGCCCAAAATATACGTAAATAGGTTAAATCTGCTCAAGATAACGCTAAATAAAAAAAAAGTCGCAAATAAAGATGAGTAATAACGGGCCCCGAGCAATATGTATTGCTATTCATGTGAACATTGATGAAAATGAAACAGTATCGCTAGTACTGCAGGTACCAGTAAGCTGTAGTACCACAGTATAGAGGTGGCACTGCAGAGGTAGTAGTGCAAAGATAATACTGCAGAGGCGGCAGTATAGTGTATATATGTGAGAGGTAGAGCAGTATGTGACCAGGTAGATGTCGAGGCAGAGCTGCAGCACGCGGTCGACGCTGGGCAGGTCGTCGAACATGATCTTGGTGTAGATGCCGGAGAAGAAGCCGCGCAGCACGCGCGACGCCAGGAACACGAACGTCGTGTACAGCCCGATGATGCTGCCGCAACACACACATTACATATGTACATCATCATCGCCATCATCGTCATCATCATCAGCCCGTTTTCGTCGATATAGACCTCTCCAGTACCACTCTACTAAGCTCGATCTTCAGCATTTCGTATCTAATCGACACACACAACTTATATTATAAGCAACACCTTGACTAATTAAAATCTACTGCAAATTATATCTCTCATCTTTATTCATCTATTTATCTTTTATACGTTTAAAAAATTAGATGTAGTATATTTATTGATCGAACGTAATTTCTATCGAGCAGACAAAAAGTGCGTACATCTCGCTTCTAAAATGTTTCATTTATTATTTATGAAATGGATATTCACGCATTAGTTCATTTTCAGAAATGATTTTGCTATGTGTAATCTGATAAACATAGAATAAGTGCGACAGATTTGTAACGATAGAGATATCTGGCTCACGGTGCACTTCGCCTACTCCGTAAGGGACCCTGGCATGACGATACTATAATAATAGTAGCTGACCCGGCCAACTTCGTACCGCCTAATAATCTGTTTCTTTGAACTCGCATTTTAAATCTCTGCTATCTGATTTAAACATTTTCATTTTAATGATATTCTGTAAAGGGCCGTTTTAATCTGCATTACATACACAACGTAACTAAAGTATTTCGTGACGTTATTTCGTGTTATTGACGTTTTTGTAAACCTTTTAAAATATACAATTCCGTACTACATTATTTTGATCTATCTCGTATGGTT
>DWEC01002823.1:0-11243 GCA_018245735.1 Microceris miodesmiata
TCCACAAAGTGGCTGGCAGCGATTGGATGCGAAAAGCTGAAGATCGAGCTCAGTTGCGTGGTATTGGAGGGGCCTGTGTCATGCACTGGACAAGAATAGTTTAATAATGATAATGATGGTAATGACGAATTACGACATTAATTGGACACCACACACACAATATAAATTACATAAATAATAAAAATAAAACATTCATCTGACCAAGTACGATCCTACATTCTATCACAAATCCTAAACTATATTAGCAAATAATCGCCATTAAGAATTCAATTATCCTCGTCATTACTCATATCTCTACTTTTACTCATGCTGTAGTCTTGACCCTTTCCATAATCCATATCGTCCATTTTTGAAAAATTCCCCATTGCCACTTGCGCTATTGTATCCACAATACTGGATGCACTGGAATAGGACTGAGTGGACGATGTCAAAGCTTGTGGTTCGTCCTCAGAGTGTTTCATGCTTTGACTACTATAATCGCTTAGGTAATCCGGCATTGTTGTTTTCTTTGTCAATTCCAACATCTGATTCAAGAATGAGTCACCTCCCACACGGGATGGCATGCTAAAATCAGTCGCTTGCGTGTCTGATAGAGACTTGGATGGATCTACTTTGGAAGATGAGCTCGTCTCCGAGTGTTTGAAAGAATCCAAAGGGCTATCCATTTTGGATTTGCCAACACTACCAAAGTCGGGTGGCAAGTAATCTTTGCTGCCCTTCAATAAATCATGAGGTGATTTCATCATCATGCTCTGATCTAAACCTACCTTTGAAGAGATTGGACTACTGCTCGACAGTGGTTTCATCAAGGACTCTTGCATCTTTAACAAAGACGGAGACAAAAACATATTGTTAGCCGCTAATGTGGATTTAGACATAGGATCAGGAATACCAAGTATACCTGCACTAGAATACTTGCTGGCTGAAAATAGGGCATTGGCTATGTCGGCAGAACTCATCATTAAATTTGATGCAATGTTACCTGGTATAGGCGACGCTGAAGTTGTTGTACTTGTGGATGTGCTGGTGGAAGTTTTCTCATAATTGCCAATGCTGCTGGTCAAGCTTTGGAGGGAGGCGGCATAGGATGGCGGTTCAGGTAACTTACTACCTGATAAACTTGCTGCCAAGTTAGATGAGAGCCCTGGAGTGAGACCACTTAACATACTATTAGCTGCAGCAAGACTTTCAAGACTGCTAGTGCCTAAAGGCAAAGGCATATTTGCAGTACCCAAACCTAAGGCCATGCTAGTCAACATATCCAGACCAGATGGATAGCTTGGTGGAAGAGGAGTACTAGACTTCGATGACTTAGATGATGTTGGCAACACTGGGATATTAAGTGGTGGAGTTTCAAATTTATGTGGAGACACTGATCCAATTCCTGAGGACACATTAATAGGTGGAACACCAGCCGGTCTGCTAACCATCTGTTGTAAAGTGCTAACTGATGGAAAATTGGGTATGGATGTGACTTGACTCGGCTTAGATGCTGGTATTGGTTGAGGCACAGCCAAAAGTGCATCTAAATCAATCTTGTCATCATTCTCTGAAGAACAACCTAATTCATCACGAATAAAATGCCATAATAAACCATCACTTTGTTCCCGAGGGAACTTGGGAGTTAAGGTACATTTTAATTTATCTAAAAATGTAATATCTGGTTTGAAATTTTCTTTAAAGTCCACGAATGTCTCATCTGCATGTGTAAAGTAATACTTGATGCTTTTCTTGATCTGTTCCATTGCATGTGTTGATAAATGACTGTCATGAATCATGTTGTATTGAAGTAGCAGTGGACGAGGGTATTCTGTTGGTCTTTGTTCCGGTGGTGGCATCACCCAGAAGAATGTTAAGGAAGATTCAAAAACTGGACTCTCCGGGTTATAAGGTGCTGGAAAAATAAAAAAGTAATAATGTTTTACAATCTATAACATACACAAAACATAAATATTATTTTTATAATCCTTTAACTCTCACATCTATATCCTTGCGGCAGGACTGAAAATATAGAGCTATTTGGTACTCTGTGCCCTCTGCCTACCCCATAAGGGATGTAGCATGAAAATATGTATGTAAGTATCTACATACACACATAGAATTCATCATTAGAATAATATTATAGATATTTTCTACATGTATCATCCTTTTGTGTATGTGTTATATATATAGAAATATATACTAGAAATATGTCAAATATATTTCTTAAATCTATTTTATGTACTTACAGCAAATAACTCCTATACAGGGAATGTAGGATATCTCAGAAGGTCCTCTCATTTTGATCTGGTATTCTAATTGATTATCACAGTCTCGTAAACTAGGCATTGCTGGGTTGGTTGGATGTGAATGGTACCAGCCCAGAAGTGTAAGACCTAACTTTTCAATTTCCATTTGAATCTCCAATTCAACAAGAACTCGTGGCCGCGAATCATTCTTACTTATCAAACAGGGGAATGTGTGTGTTATCATCAGGTCTAAAAAATAAAATGTAACAGAAATGGGAGTTAAATAAGAACAAAAATGATGACAGAAAATTTGCATATATTCAATGGTGTGCATATAAGCTCTTTTTCAATGAATGATCAGAATAAAATGGAACAAGAGAACAAGTTTCTTGGGGCACATGTCCATACAAAAGCAGTATCCATACACAGATATTTTTCTGAAATTTTATGCATTAAAAATTGTTTGAAAATTTTATGCACTAGACTACCAAATAAGCAGATCCAATTTTAAGACATTTTAAAAAGAACCTTGTTTAATATCTATACATCAAGAAAAAGTACTTACTATGACTATTTAAGTCCCATGTTCCTGCTAAGTATCCATAAACTTCTTCTTTTTTCAGGTGACAATGTATGTCGAGTACAAGACAAGCATTAGACGTCACTGACACTAAAAAAGGCTGGACTTTGCCAGCTGATGAAAAGGAAACTGCTTCTATTAACATATTTGCATCACTGGAAAACAAAAATGTGGTCTTAGGACATTGATTTACTACTGTAAAAGTAATGAAAATATATATGGCTGATGTCTTCATTATTGAAAAAGCCAATTTTTTTCTCGCAACTTGTATCATTCTACAGTTGGAACATGGGTCTCCTTCAGATTGAGAAGATTAAGGACATAACCTGCCACACTGGCAAACTGTGGGTAGGCAGATTTCACACAAAAAAAAAAGATTATTAAACTCTAAGACGTTCAGGTTTTGATCAAATGTTTTCCTTCACAGATATAGCAAGTGAAAACAACAAATCCATATATTTCATCCTAATTAAAAGGCACCCTTGCCATTGTTCAATGGTAATGTTCTTGGAACTAAAAAGTCTCTTTTTCATATGAGTCAAATTGTCTAATACTGTATTTTAAACTAGTGAGACTTACTGCTGCATCATCCTATTGGGAACTGTATTGTGTTTCATTACAACTCTCTGTGGGGGTGGCTCTGGTGGACTCTCTACCTCCATTTCAGTTTCCTCTATAAAAGAAAAATAGTAACTTAATAAAAACAAATGTACTTTCTATAAAAGAGAGTGACATGATTTATTTCATAACACATTTCATTTCTTGGATATCTTTGTCAACTTGACTAGATTCTTTTATTTGCTTAAATCTAGTTAATGCCTTATTTTTGAGGCATATCTCAGACAACCATCACACTAAATCCTGCAATTTATTTCATGCAAATGATATACATTATTATTTTAGATTTATTTTGTGCATTCATAATTAAAGACGATTAGCACAACTTTTTTGCTGTGCAAAAACAGTTTATTAATAAATAAATCACATTTTAAACAATTATAAAAAGACACCATTAAACTCACCATCACTATGCATATTCTCCCTTTGAAGCTGCTTCTTCCTAAGATAAGTAGCTTTAATTGTATCCAGTTTTTTTCCTCTGTACTTAACTGAGGCCCACCCACAGCCAGATCTCTTATCTGGGTTAATAATACGCTTGCAGTGTATAGCCCACGCTGATGGAGAACAGAAGATTGTTTCTGTCTCATGCGACTTTATCTTGCCATCAGTTTGAAGATCACCAACAAATTTTTGGCCCTGTAATTAATGCGAACTCTATTGACCAACACTGATAATTATCATCATTAACATATTAGGTTACCTGAAATGTTATTAACCAAAGCTAGTTACGAGGAAAAAAGGTAAAAGGGAAAAGCTATGATCACACTTATCATTTATACCGTCTGTAAAACATTGCTTTTTAATGAGTGTCATGTATAATATATGTGTCAGATATAATAAAAAAGCAATCGAAACATTTATATTTGTTTTAAATTTTCAAATATTTATTTTCTACTTCCATAATTTCTACAATTTAATCGTTTATTCCTTCAAAATAGTACCAGGTATTCAATAGTCATTGCAGCAATACCAGGCTCCAGCATTTTCTCCTCTAATAACATTTGCAGAGTTACACCTCTGCCAGGCATTGATTTACTACCAGTTTGAGCTTCTGATTCCTATAAACAAAAAAATACTTTAATTTACATGTATGTATATATAAACTGGTCATGAAAACTCACAGTACTGTAAAGATATATATTGTGAAGTCTTGGTTGTGAGCATAGAAAGCAAAATAAATATTTGCCTAATAATTCTCATGGAGTACACAAATCCCTCACCACTTGGTATAAAGACTATCATGCAAATATAATTAACATTTAGTAACGAGACTGATGGCAGTAATCGATCAGCACAATGATGCTTTACTTCATTGCTAAAAAATCGAAAAATTTTAAAGCATTCAAAAATAATGGTTGTAATAAAATATTGCTTTACTCTTCTAATTATTACAAAGCATTAACAAAAATTATTATTAGCAAGGTTTTAAATTTTTTTTTTAAATAATCGTTTATTATTTACAGTTAAATCAGTACCTCATCAGTATATTCTTCTCCACTTCCCATTTCTTCTTTGTCCTCCTCTGCATTCTCTTTAATACTTTCGTTATTAGATTTCTCAGTCTTATTCTCCTCACTTGTAGTATTTGGACTGGTTTCTAAGTTCTCCGGTACTGTGTTGTTGTTATACACATTGGTACCGGACATTAAAGCTGCAGCTAAATGAGATGTTTGCAACTCCATTTTGACTTAATTTAATTCATATAATATATCAGATGATTGATAGAAGCATATACTTGCCACATATACACACATTTAAAGTAAAATATTATGTTTTAATTCATTGAATTGCATTGCATTGCAATTTATTCTCTTTCACTAACGTGTACTGAGTTACTGACTGAAGTTTACGAGTAAAATTAGGGATGGGCAAAAAATATCGATATTACAAATATCGATATTTTTCTTTTAAATAATCGATAAATATCGGCGATATTTTTATTTCGATATTATCGGTATTCGATATTTATTTTTGAATATCGAATTCGATATTTTTTCAGCCGCCTTATTAGACTTTTTTTTTTTACTCTTTATATCAATATTTCGACCAATCACTACCTAACAATTAAAAAATATCGATATATCGAAATATCGATACTTTTACCTCACCGATATACGATATATTCTAAAAATATCGATATCGTTTATATCGATATATTTTTTCCATTTGCCCATCCATACTTAATTATATAAATCCTTCCTCTGCGCTACTTGACAACAATCCGTCTCATGTTTGACATTGACAATGGGAACGTAATTAATAAATGGTTTATTTAATTCAAGTTAAGGTTTTTGTAATACATATTATACATATATTTTAGCATTCTGCACTCCTCTATATAAACTATAAGTGTTTCAAATTTCTACTCCTCCGTCCGAATAAAAGAAGCAAATCAGATTATCAAATGTACTTTTGCAACCACCAATGCCATCTGTAAACAACAAAGGTTAATAGTTTGTCATATGAGCGCCATCTGTACAACCAACAATAATTTTTAGTTTAATTAACAAGAAGTATGCTACTCACTAATAGATGGCAATAGTATCCAAAGTATATTATATTAAAATAATCATTAAGAATATTCTATATATAAATTGTACTCCTAATGTTATTATTATAACTATAATAATTAACAAAATTAATTTCACAAAGTTATATTATGAATATGTATATATTAGATTTTATTACGATAATAGAAAAAATATGGCAACACCATTGCACCGACTAAACTTTCGGCCCAATTCGTTTATCTCCCGAAGTCCAAAGCGGTTGGTGGTCTAACTCGAATATTCTAGATTTAAAGATTGAGATAACCTCTAAAACATTTGCATTACTGCAACAAATTCGTCAATTGTTTTCGTGATTTCTAACTCGGTATTGTTATAAAAATGGCCAACGCTGTCAAGCGTCTTATTCCTTTGCTCGACCGAGTCTTGATCAAGCGAGCGGAAGCGGTCACAAAAACCGCCGGCGGCATCGTGATCCCTGAGAAGGCACAAACGAAAGTTTTGCACGGAGAAGTCGTAGCTGTGGGACCTGGGGCAAGAAAAGACAACGGTGATTTCGTCCCAGTTCAAGTGAAAGTGGGTGATAAAGTTCTTTTACCGGAGTACGGTGGTACTAAAGTTAACCTCGACAACGACGACAAGGAATACCACTTATTCAGAGAGTCTGACATTCTGGCAAAGATTGAAAATTAATTTTAATGGTAGCTTGTAATTCCGTTTACGTTTCAAATTTGGTTAGCTAATAGACTGGTGTAGTGTATAAACATGATGTGATTGTGTAATATGTTCGAAGCGGTGGAACATGTTTTATTCCTTGCATTTATTATAACTTTGTTATAAAAATTATGTGTATTATTATTCCATTCCATCCTATTAAAAACAGGAAATATTCTATTCACCCAAATACGATCTAAGGTCAACTAATTGCACGAGCGATATTTTAGGTTATCTTTCCCAATTTATTTTCTATGCTGATGTAATATTCTGCAACACTTATGAAATAAAATTAACATATTAATTGCAAATTTTGTACGAAAATGATACATGGTAATATTTATACTGATTTTAAAATCGAAAGACATACTTTTGGTAGTTGGATTTGTGCCTGTTATATGTTCATATACTCGCCTCATATTTAATGGATCCAATAACACAACTAGTAAAAAGTGGGAGCACTACACTCTTGCTGGGTAGTAAATTAATAATTAAATAAAATATCCAAGAGAATGCGGTTTAATTGGAATGTTGATTACACTTATTTGCATATATGTAAAATGGCAATGATTATAATAAGATTACTTTCATTCTACGAATCTTACAAAAGGCCCACAATTAGACTTAAAACTATATCTTTATTAGTCTTATAATTAAAACACAAACAAGTTGAACCACCCTACTGTAAAAGTAAGCATTTCATTATTGAACACAAAAGTATAATTTATACAATAAAATGAAAATAATATAATCACTATACAAGCTTCATGTGACTAACACAATATAATCCAGTTCTAGAAGAAGTACCAGTTTGATGTGGGTTATCATTAGTAGCTGTTTCACAATGTTGTTATATTGAGGGTATTTCTGTTTCAATGATTGCTATAGATTTAACATCAACCCACAATTGGACCATCTTTCATAAATGATAAGGGTTAAGGCTGTGGCCTGCCATAGATCTTAAGTGCAGATATTATGCTGGTTGCAGGTCTCAGAGCACACAAATTTTCCTTGACCATTAGTGAAAGCAATATTTAATATCAAAACACAATAAGGTGCACAGCAGGATTTGAACCTAGGACCCCTGGGGTATTTGACAGAATTTTAAACTACTAAGCTATCATTGCATGGTATTGATAATAAGTATCAACCAATCTCAGAACCTACATGTTTAAAATATTGTAACAGATTGGTCTTTGGAGTCAGTTTTTTGGAGTGGGATTAGGGGAGGCCCATGTCCCATTGTGGACATCCAAGGGATGGGTGATGATAATTAAAATGCAAGGTGTTGTGCACTGCTGATGTGCTCTGATGTAAGAGATGATGGTGTTATGCAGTAGAATATAAAGCTTGCAAAAACGGTGCAATTAGTTTTTTTTTACAATTGAAAGCAGAACTGCTATGGCTAGTGTCAAAAGATACATTTAAAAAAAAATAATTGACACTATTTTCAACCTTCAATTAGGTATGTTTTCTTGATTGCACAAAAAAACTTTTATTTATGACAATCACTAAGTTATTTGCATTCAAACATAAACATATCAAGACATCTGTTAGTGGAAACACTAATTTAATTTAAAGCATGTCTCAAATACATAGAAATTATAAAAATAATACCAAGAACTCTGAAACAATTGAGATCTGAAGTGACAGTTTTGTTTCACATATCTATATTTTAATTTTATCACATTAACTGCTTAACCTACAGATCTACAGAATAGTAATCATTGACACATTAATATATAAACATATATAAAGTAATCGATTCATTTATTCTAAAGGTACATAAGATGGCATGTGACATTTTGTTAAATTATTCATTGCAATGATATGGCCGTACGTCTCACAGCAGCAGATAAAGCTGGATTGGGATCTGGTGGCTCAGTCAGGAGCTGAACTGATATCCAGCAACCATCTTCATTAGATTGACGTAAAGCTTCCATAGTTGCTTGTACTCTCTGCCCGTCTTCAAATGTGGCTGCAGCTTTAACAGGCTCTTTAACCCAATCCATTTGTTCCCGAACTGGCAAAAATGCTTCCTTTAAAGCACTGATCATTTTACAAAGCCCCTTAATGTACGGCTTGGGTATCACACTAGATGAACAGCTTAAATCTTCAATGTCCACATATATGACCTCTTCTTTATCTTGTCTCTTATTATCATCTTCAATATTTTTTTGGTGAGTTTTGTGCAGTTTACCATGCAAATCTCCACCCCTGACAACTAAGTAACCTTTCTTACTGCACACATATATCTCTTGATTGAAACAAGGACTCGGTAAGTGATTATTCAAAGTAGCAGTAACAAGCAGACCTTTATCCATTTGTAATTGAAATGTACAGAAGTCAGGTGCTGTGATTTTTCTAATGCCATTAACTTTAGCAGTCTCTTCCACAAATGTCCTCAAGACACCATGTACTTTAACAACTTTCTGGCCACTTAAATATGAAACTAAGTCAATTACATGGCTACCAACTAAAGTGAGTGTGCCACCACCCATTGTATCATCACACAACCAGTTGTATGTATCACTGAGCAAAGAACCCATTTGTACTCGCACATCAATCAATGTTAGTTCACTAGGATTTCCTAAGTAGCCATCTAAAATACTTTTTCTCATGTGACTGAACGCTGGCAGGAATCGAAGAGAGTGATTTATAATTGATATAAGTGTAGGGTAATACTGTGCTGCTCGAACCATTTTGAGAGCCTCCGCTTGGCACAAGCCAGCCGGTTTATCACAGACAACATGTTTTCCGATACCGAGTGCTTTAACCGATATTTGAGCGTGCAAGTTCGGCGCGCAAACTATGAAAACAAGACTGACGTTCTTTTTCAATAAAACATCATCGATCCTATTTGTAAAAAATGGAATTTTCAATTCTTTGGCTGCAGCCTCAGCTTCCTGAAGTGTCACACCCCATATAGCTTCTACAGGAAAACCCTTCTCTCTCAAAAATGGCACCAAGACCTTAGCCACCGAGCCGGTGCCGAAAACACCTATACCGGGCAGCATTGTCGTGAGAACTACTTCAATTAAGCCTTGTCAATAACATTTGGGCAATTGTACTTATTTGAACTTAGTGGAACGTATTTTTTACTTTACTAAAATACGCAATTTTGAAGCAAATTAAAAGGCATCAAGATTGTCAATTTGACACATGTCACCTACATGGACATGACTTAAAAGCAAATCAAAGTTAAAAACAGAACTGTCACAATTATTCATACTCGTTTATATAGTTCGACGTTAATTTCGTTTTAAAAACTTGAAATCAATTCTGTTGGTATAATTCGTTAGCAACCAAAATTGATTTTCAATAAATTCATGTTTTACTAAATAGATAATAAAAGACTAACGTGATTTGCAATCAATCTGTTATGGACCAAGTGACTGATGCGACATTATTTAATAATGCTCAGACAGTGTGACTAAATGAAGTGAGTAATATGATTACTATTCACATAATTAAATTGTATGAATAATGCCTTTCACCTATTATCTGAACAATAAGAAACGTTTCATTAAATTAATTTAATGAATAATTAAAATACTATTATTACAAAATGTACATGGCATCTACAAACAGTAATTAAATGTCAAAGTAAAAAAATGTGATCCATTTTGTAAGGATAATCGATCATGAGACTAATACCAGTGACTTCTATATTCATTGTCAATTCCGAACTAAATTGCAAGGAATTGCGGAGGCGTTTTGTATCGATCAGAACTGAGTCGTGAGCTTTGATGGGCCAATATGCTTCATGAGGTATTTGGTCCTTCTCCTTGCGCCAACATAGCTACTTATGTTATCATACCGCTTATGGATCCTGCGTAAGGGTCAGCGTTTGGTCTTTATAATACTTGTATTGACCAAACGCTAACCCACATAGAGTAATACTTATAATGACCAAACGCTGCCCCACATGGAGTACTGTTCTCGCCTCTGGGCTGGGGCGCCGCATTATCAACTCACTCCATTTGACTCCGTTCAAAAGCGCGCAGTTCGAATCGTCAATGACCCACGGATAACCGAAAGGCTAGAACACTTGAGCCTGCGAAGGGATATGGGCTCCGTTTGCGTGTTCTACGGGCTCTACAACGGCGAGTGCTTCGAAGAACTATTCGACCTAATGCCCGTGTCACCTTTCCTCCATCGCACCACTCGCCGAAAATTATGGTGTCATCCGCATCTTGTGGCGCTCCTCACAGTTCGATTTTCACTATCCTTTTTGCCACGCACCTGCCGAATGTGGAATGAGCTACCATCCGAGGTTTTTCCAGAGCACTAAGACATAAAGTTCTTCAAGATAAGCGCGAAGAGAGCTCTCCTGCCACCCACCAGCCAGCCACCCAGAGTATTGGACACCCGGGTACGGTGATCACTTACCAGCAGGTAGCTCGTCTGCTTATTTGCCAGGCTTAATATAAAAAAATATTATCACATGGCCCGATTTGACTGATCATTGCTCATACTGACCGGTCATTGTTTATCATAATATTCTCATTGACATATGGTTAGTGGTTGTAAAGGCCACTGCTGAGCAAATAGTTACACTCCTACAATCATTTCACTAAACTTAATCGAGTA
>DWEC01002824.1:0-11242 GCA_018245735.1 Microceris miodesmiata
CTATGTCGTCTGCAAGTAGCAAGTGTGAGATGTAGTCGCCATTTATGTTTATGCCCTTATCTTTCCAGTCCAGCATATCTGCCGGAGAACCGACAACCGGTGGAGTAGGCGAGTTCTGGAGTGAAGACCGCGGCTCGGCAAACGTAGTATAGGACGCCCTGCGGCCCGGTGGGATGACGATCTGCGAAAGGCTGCAGGCAAATGCTGGATGCGACAAGCCGAGGCCAGGGCGCGATGGCGCTCATTGGGGCAGATCTATATCCAGCAGTGGACTGAGATAGGCTGATGATGATGATGAAAGAAATTTAGCATAACACATTATTGAAATTAATTTTATTTAGTGTTCAGTTAATATTGTCATCTATAATCTATAGGTGTAAGAGTCAGGAGAGTATTTTACTCTTTCCTCATTAAATAATAATAAAGGAAAGACAAAGTAACAATTTAGTAATGGCTCGGCCTGTAAAAAACGTAAGTTTTTGTTTTATTGGTTTATTTATTTGCGATTTTTTTCTATTAATTCCAAGTAATCAAAATGGGCATGGATGTAGCAGTACTATATCAGATATTACACGTCATATGCAATGATTGTAAGGCTCGCTCGTTTTTGAAAGGATTTTTTCTATCCTTTACAAAATGTTAGCGTACAAAATAGTGGCATTAAAATTAAAACACACGTTGTGTCAAGCTTTATCACCCTAATAATCAAAGTTATTTATGTAAAACACATTTTTATGTATTTGTAGCATGTAATACGAGTACAATCGCACCTTGACGATCCACACGTTTCGCAACAGGTTCTATCTTTAGGTGCATTATGAATTTATACTGTCCTAATAAATGCTGTAGGATTTTGCAACGTTAAGTATAACTGGTTGCTGTGAAACGTGCGTTTAATTATATTTATTGTAATTACACATAAACTCGTGCAATTAAACGGTAAAATTAAACGGCGACCGTTTTACGATCTGGTGTATATAACTATAAGCACCAGGGATGGGACCAATATTAATGTTAAAACTAGCAATACAATTAAGTAAAAGCTATCAATTTTATCCCATCTACATGACTCGAGATTTAAATAACCAAATTTCGACGACTAAAGACTCAGAGACTCAAGACGAGATTCAAGACTCAAGAATATATTCGCCGTTAAACCATGAGAAGAAGATACTGACATCCGACCCGAAAATGGCTGATGTTGACATTTGTTGATGCGCTAACGAACTAATTAAATTAGTCATCATACACTTATCATATTTAAGTTGTTCTAAAGTAATTCCTTCTAAATACATATGTACAGTAAGCTATATTATATTTATTTATAAGAAGAAGCCAAAGAGACGTCTATTTATGTCGGCTTAATAACTCTTGTCTGCGGATTAATCTGCATTGTACTGAAGAAAGTGACCGAATGACGTTTAATTTCCTTTGCAGTGGGCGCTGCTCACAGCTCGCTGCCCCACTCCCAGTTATCAGATAATAGGCGAACCAGAGATGTTCAAATGTAGATGCGTGAAGGCTGTTTTACATCTTGAAATGATTTTATATTTTGAAACAATGAATGCATAATAGAAAAGAAAGAGACGTTTACATTGTCAATATACTACAAAAATCTTCAATACCTGTGTAACAATTATTAAATAAAATTAGCAGGTAATGTTATAGATCAGGGTAGTATTAAAGGATTAATTCTACATGTATTCGAAACTTGGGAACTTTGGATTCTGAGCGAATAAATATTTTTTCACGCAATAAATATTAATAAATTATAAGTTAGGTCACTTGTAACTGTCATGTCAGAACCTTTAAGTACATTGATTGAAGAAGTCATATATCTGAAGTATACAGTTTTTATATTTTATAGTGAGTGCAACACAACAATAATCAAATTCCCAGATAGTTGACAAACTATATATGTACATTAATTTATATTCATTTATTAGAAAGGCATTGGTATTGTGCCAATTTAATCCTTAAGGATAAGCCTTCATGGCAGGACGACAGTATAAATAGGATCGAGAATAAAAGACCTTTAACTGCGACATGAAATAAAAATCAAATAACCCCCTTATTTAGTTTAAGGAAGAAACAAAAGCAAGCTCTAATTACCAGTTTTTTGACTTCAGTTATCATTAACAAAAGAAACTCACGAATTTAAAAGAATACAAAAGGTACGTTACAATTGAAATACATATTTGTAATTAAAATACATTTTTGTAACTGAAATACATTTTTGTGAGTGTTTGTTAATGGATGTTGAAACAGAAGCTTCAACAAGTGTAAATTCAATTCGATAGTGAAACTTTGAGCACCACAGTATCAGCGAGATTCAATTAACACTGTATACTAGGTCTTTGTTTGCTAGTTTTCACAGAAATCAAAATTAAGTGATGAATATTAAATTTGTTTTACATCGACCAGTAAGTGGCGCTGTGGTGAATTTTAAATCGTTTTATTACAAATTCTCGTACTTGTCACTCTCCATAACTGTGACCGTATATCAAAAGTTTTCTGAATGGTTTTTCTTCGTTTTGCTTATTTTGATTAAGATATTTTTATAGATATATGATTTAAAAATTACGATTTGACTAAAGTACTTAAAAATGTTGAAGTCAAACAATATAATATAATAAATTGTGTGTTACTAATATCCTTATCAAGTGCATTTCTGGCGAACTTATTGAAAGAAATTAAGTAAGAATGGACATGCTAGATACAATTTTCAGCTCAGGATACGTAAATAAACAACGGCAGAACACAGAGCAATGCAGCCGGTAGAGCGAAACAGCGGCGAAGTAATTTCCCCCGTTTCATGGAGTTTCATGTTTGCTAGTTAGGATTCGGGTGCAGTTCGGAAATTAATCAGCGGGCATTGCGGGCGCTTTGTCGCGGACTGCGCGCCAATTATTGGCATCTAGTCGCCTCGGGCCCGCTGGCAACTAGTGAAGTTCTAATTGAACTTTTACGAGTCGATAGCGTTTGTTCGTTTAGATATGCGCCGATTTTTGTAAGATCGATGATTTTAAATTGTGTTCCAGAGATTAAGAATGCTATTAGTATCAAAGTATCAAAATATACCTTTAGCGACATCTAGTAGCATGTACTGGTAATTTCTATGAAGATTAATAAATTAGTCACTTTTTCTACGCGTTTTAGCATGTTTGTTGATTTGTTAAAGATATTGTATTAGGAAACTTCTGTTAGGAAATAGAAGCTTTAAATTTCTAAAAGAATATATAATTACTTTAATGTGAAGTATGACGGATGTAAGGCCCGGCATTTTTATTTTAATACTTTTGTTTTTGCTTTCCTATTTAAAATATTCAATGAATTAATCTTTAAATCAATGAGATATTAAGCAACCATCATAATTATATCCGATAATAATTAGTAAACTGCAAATTAATCAAGGTAAAATTGTTAGAATATGAAAGTGGTAGAAAGCGCTAAAATGCAGTGATTCCAATACATTTGACAAAACAAAATAGGAAATATTTTTTGGTTGATTTTGCTGTTTGCTAGTTAGGATTCGAATGCAGTTGGAAAATTAATCAGCGGGTATTGTGGTCGCTTTGTCGCGGGCCAATTATTGGCATCGGTTCGCCCCGGGCTCAGGTACCGACTAGTGAAGTTCGAACTAAACTATTTCAGGACAAAAATGATAAAAACGTGCATAACTTTTATACTTTTATTTTACACGTGGCAGCCTTTATTACAAAAGGCTTAGTTTTTTGTTTTCAAAGAATGAATAGGCAATATTTTGATAGTAGGTACATATGATTAGGAACATATAAACTATTTTAGAATTCAACAGTATTTAAGACTAAATATGTAGGTATATAATCTCATGTACAACCGAAAAATACATTCAAACAATAACAAACAATGATATTAGTAATATTTATGACATGTTTGTGTTTGCTTTAAATTACAAACTATATCTCAGCAAAGTTATTTAAACAAAGAACATTGTAAGTAAGACGCCGCTATATCGCTATTTTTCTAGACAGCGATATAACGGCGATTCAGTAGCGATATAGCGGAACAACGCAGTCGACAAAGCGAAGAGTCAAGTAATTTATGGCCAATTCGGGTGTTTGCTAGTTGAGACCAATTGAGATCGCAAATGAAATCAGCGGCCACTACGGCCGGTTAATCGCGAACACCGATTTTATTGACCGTGCAGGAAGACTGAGGCCGTTCGATCCCCAGAGTCAGTTGCAAACTTCGCTGCAGCTCTAATAAGACTTTTTAGCAATGCAAGCAATGGACATTTTTTGGTTTTCAGTCATTGTGTATGTTTTATACCATTTGTATATTAAGTGATATGTTTATATTGAAGTGATATGACAACCTCGTTACTCGAGTGGTTGCAAGCGCGACTGCCGATCAAGAGATCCTGAATTCGATTTCTGGTTCAGGTACTATAGAATGTTTCTAATCCTCTGGTAGAAATATTGGTATTGGCTAGGAGTCTGAACCTGTGCCCGTTGTATAGCAATAGGGCCACAATCTATTTCATGGTGGGACCTAAACGTAACTGGCGAAACGTACACAGTAGTATGCTTCATTTCTCAGTATATCTCTTCAAGGATAACAAGCGTGATGTTACGATGTTATGTTCCTTATCATGTCCATGAAAATACAAAAAGTTTTGACCCTATTTAATAATAATATAAAGTTGTTAACAATACTATGTCAAAGAGGACTCGATTTTAAGCAAAATTTGACAAAATAAAACTTGGAGTAGGTACAGTTAGCAAGAAAATCATAAGTAATCATTCGCTCGCGGACGAAACGAATCGCACGTTCCCATTCGTTGTTAAAAAAACGGAAAAACACGACTCGCCGCTCGCAATTTGTATAGCTTGTACTGCACGGACCGTCGGCACTTCGTTGATTGGTTCAAAAAGTAAAGAAAAAATCGTTTTAAATCTTGAAACAATAACGCCTCGTGTGATATTGTTGATTTGTTTTATTTATTGATTTATTTTATCTAGAAAATGTTGATATCAAACGACACTAATATAAACGAACTTCGACGAACGACTTCTAATATAAACGAGTCAGAAGTCTTACAAAAAGCACATTAGATAAGTACAGAGATATTAGTTACTCGGTGCTCTGTACATACTTTGGAAGGTACCAGGTGTAATGATATATTAATAAATACGGCTCTTCATATAAAACACTACATACTCGTTGAAGAGTTGAAATAATCGTGAACATTTAATATACCATTCGCATTAAAAGCCATGGATTATTGCACAGTTTCCAGAACATTCCAAAGCATGTGGGGCACATAAAGGCGACGTAAAAACAAACAACAAAGGATAGGTAAGTCCTGCAGCCCGTTAATACGGCGGCAATGAATTTCAACGTATAATAGTACGGTTAGCATAAAACGAAAGCGTTAGCACAATGGCCAACCCGACCCTAACCTCCGAATTTGCATTCCTCATTGGAGAGCGTATAAAAATTCTCTCATTAACCTGGGGTGGTCAACCGACGCAACATAAACCACCCTGCCCACTGGACACTAATAAACTATAGAACAGAATTAAAACAGTCCTCTTTAAACCCTGTTTAACATTTTACTCATTTTGTGGATATTAGAGCTTGATACATACCGAACAAAAGAATTAATTATAAAAGACAGTAACAATATATTAAAGGTACCAAAGTATTTACTTATTTTAAAGCAATATTTATATATAACGATTAGACATTTTTTTCAAAAATGTATATAAATTTTTAAATATTAATTATGATATATTTAACGCTCGTTAGACTAGAAAAGGCATAATTATTGATTATATTAAATTAAACGTCATAGTGTAACTATTGCAGTCAACGTCGAAATAGACGACTATATTGTGTTACATATTAACAATAATAATAATATTCTAATAGAACTACAATATACCGTTATTATTATAATAATGGTTATTATTATATTGTCACACGAAATGCCTTGCGAAGTATCGTGAACTACGTGTACTTTTATTCCCATAACACCAAGTGTATCTGAACGCGATAATGTGTCGCCTGTTTTTATTGCACTTTGTTTAACATTCCGTTTGAAAAAATGTGTACACGTGGCATTTTAACACGCTCTGCTCATTCTCCTTGCCTGTTATACATAGATGGTCCCACATTACACAGTTTTAGGAATACCTCCCTCATTTCATGAGCAGGACGATTCGAGTCGTATGGCGGAACGGCATCGTTTCTTTTGATTACAGGGCAACTGCTTAACATACCGCCGTTTACTGGACAACATTTTAACTTCAGGAATTCCGGGTTCGTTCTCGCTTTTTTAACTAATGTTTATTGT
Organism: Microceris miodesmiata; assembly: GCA_018245735.1. Lineage (NCBI taxonomy): Eukaryota > Metazoa > Arthropoda > Insecta > Lepidoptera > Hesperiidae > Microceris > Microceris miodesmiata. The sequence goes on from DWEC01002824.1 coordinate 6,341, forward strand.
TCACCGCAACTAGTCGTAACATCCTTGCTTCATAAATACCTACAAGCAAGTGAAAAGTTACCAAAAAAATATTCTAAATGGTTGTAAGCATTAACTTTTTTACTACCTAACGCATTCTAGAAACTTCTTGATTTGAAATATTTGTTCATTCGAAATACATACACTATATGGAAAAGGAGGACCTACCTACCTTTTGATATCTGGATGAATATATACACAACATACAGTCTTAACTTGCAAAGTGCAGAAACTTGTAAATGGCTGTACTTATGTTACCTTATTTTTTTGTTTATGTACTAGCTGTAAGTTTTCCAAAGAAATAAAAATAAAATAAAATCTAATTAATATATTTAGGTGATCTGTCTATAGAATAAAAATGGGTTGAAAAAAAGTATTTTTAACCAATTAACTAGACAATCCTAGCGGGCTTCAGATTTTGATCTTGGCGCGCAAACCATTTGAACCACGTGTGCTTTAATATTAAGGTACTACCTGTTTTAGAAATGGAAGAAGACATGGTGAGGAAACCTACATACCTTAGAATTCTCTACAATGTTTTAAGGCGGATGAAGTTAGGCAATGCTTTAGATCCGCGTCACAAACTGTGATGATCTAAAGTCTTTTCATTCTGAAAGAAAAACCGTACACAATAAAATAACGTTAAAAGGAATGATAATGATTTCAATCAGTTGATTGAAAAGTATAACATCGAAGTAAATTGCGACAGGAGCCTAATAGTACAGTGGCTTAAATTATTCATACACTCTATTTTTAATATTCGGAATTAAAAAACTAATATCATAATACACAATAAAGTTATTGTTCAATTAGACATTTTAAATTTTGAACATTTCATTGAAAATATGCTTTTTGTTGAAGATAAGTAGAACGCATATTTTTTAAAAACGAATGTGAACGAATTTATATGTAACGCGAGCAATCTGAAGTGCTTGTAGGCTTGAGGCGGTTGCAGCTTACAAGGTATATGTAAAGCTGAGTAATATTAGGCGCGGTCAACGGTAATTTGGATGACTGCAAGTGGTGAAATTTCACGAGTGTTTGAGTACATTAAATGACACGTTTAGCAGTTCGTCCCAGATTTAATCATCAGGTGACGGTCGTTACGACCTCGTCAACATTCTTAAAGACAGTTTACGAATGTCGAAAACATTAACACGTTTCTCTAGTTATCTCCACTGGAACCTTTTATCAGAGAACACGTAAGTCTTATAACTACTGCGGGAAAAACCGCCACCCAGCAGTGGGATTAAAAAAGTGTTGTAGCCACCACAATCATGCAATTCCTTGTCCTCGATAATACCACAACACCATTTACTAAAGAAAAAACAAATATCAAATCTTCATATCCCTTTAACATGCTCCCATTTAATAAAGAGGTTTATTTTATTAAATAAATAACTCCGTTTGATACGAACATTTCAAGCGACGTTTTGTAATTACTCATTCCATAGGCAGCTTATATTGAATTTCCTTCAAATGTTTTATAACGTGGATTTTTAATCAGACAATATATTATCATTGAGCTTCGTATCACAACGCGTCATGTCCTAAGCATATGAGATTAGATTTAGTAACACAAAATTTCTATGGAACACTCATTCATACCTTTCTTTTATTCTCTGTGTACGTCTACCTTCCAACTGGTGTAGAATTTAATAAATATTACTTAAAAGAGTGGCGCTGAGATTAATCCAGTATGAAAGATGATATTAATATCTGGAAGTTTATGCAAGGAACACTTATCAGGCATTATTCAAGACGTCGAGTTTTCATTAACCCAGCGCGCCACTCTGTCACTTTACACAAACATAACTTTGAAGGCAACTAAATATAGATTTACATTCAATGTCAGCGGCTATAATCGCGGTTCGGGCGTCGGAATATCAGGCCGCGGTGGTGGCGTTGTTCCATTAACACAATTTTATGTCCGTCATATTAAAATAATAAAAACTTATGCCTCTCTTAATTAAATAATTTAGCGGCGGGCTGAGCGGAGATATGTAAATTGTTTTAGGGGATAGATCAAACAACCCTTTTTTATGACTTTAATATGCGGTCTGCGGGCGGGGAGGGAGGAGCGGGGGTGAGGTAAGTTATGAAATATTTAATAACGGCGCACACGATTCCATTTGAATTACTTTCGAGGAAATGACGACGCTCGAGCTGGTGGCACACCCCGCTCTGTTTACAATGTTAAAAACATGAGATTGCTGGGTAAGCGGCTATTAGCTTTTTTAATTTTAAATTTCTAGGAACAACTGGTAGTCTGGATTTGTGCGTGGTATAGGGCAATAGGCACGTCCCCTATTCCATGGCACTACAATATAATAGATAAAACTGTCCCTTAAATACTGTCCCCTGCCTACCTCTTTGAGGAAATACAAGCGTGATGAGCGTGAAACTGATTGACATTCAAACGTTCCGAACAAAAGATAAATAACATCTTTAAATATATTGAAACAGCCCAAAATACTAACGGAAGAGACTATTTAAAAACCCTGCTAATTGTTTATATAATTGTAACTAACACCTAATATGCTGTTACAATCATTAATTTAATATTAAATGTAAACATGTAACACAAATAGTGTCATAGAAAATCCTATATGTACAATAAATATATAATATCATGTATTAAAAGAGTCCTTTTGTTAAAGTAGAGTCGAATTGGAAAAAACACACTGAGTATGCCCCGAGCCTAACGCGAGTCGCTTCACTGTCTCAAATACCGGGGGAGTGTTTTAATTAATGTTTCTCGACAAATTGCGAAAAAACCCGCGTAATGACGTCATAGCATACGCCACGTAACACGTGTGTAACGAGCCTTATTACCGCGATGGCTGTCAAATGGCGGTCTTTTAACCGATGAGTCCGGGAGTACGGAGCCATGTATGAAGCCTCTTTTGAGGTATTAGAGGTTGTTGTAGTTGATAATTGTGTCATTGGGTTGAATGTGCCATGATGTGAGTGGGAAAGACCTCGCGTTTACAATGATAAGGACTGCTTAAGAGGTTTCACTTGAAGCGATTTTTGATCTTTTGTTGATAATTGTTGAAATTTTGTATGGATTTGGTTTTCGGGGCATATGAGTTCTATATTTAAATTGCAGAATTGTTGATAGTTATGAAATTAAGAGGCAATGGTTTCTTTTTGACATGGTTATGTGGACAGATACTTTCAAGTGGTAAGTTTGTAATCATAGTTTGAATTACAATTTTTGAAACTATGAAACTGTGAACAGTTCTATCATCAGTTACCGGGCGATAATGTAATTAATTATCCTGAAATTTGTTCAATAAAATAAAAAAATGTGTCCTCATCCCTCAAAAGGTATCAGTAAACTTTAGAAGGTGCAGTCAACAACTTTTGTATAAAGAAGTAGAATCCATGCCATTTAATCTTGACAAGGCAAATATAGAAAGGACTATAAATACAATTATTGAAAACAGGCAGGAAATCCTACTCTAAAGATAAGCCTTCATCATCAGCCCGTTGCCGTCCATTGCTGGACGCAAACCTCCCGAAGATAAGACCTAGTTCATCTGATTCTGAAAACCTCACAAACAAAATACAAGAAAAAACAAGGTAACGCTTGCAAGCAGAAATAATGACAATGACAATGTTTTTAGAGTTAAACCTGCCAAGTTCATACCGCTTTCCTCGAAATTGATCGAGAAAGTTCTAAACGGTGTAGATACATGCCAGAGCTAAAAAGTTCACTGCGATTTTCAACGAACTACTTATTGGCAATTGAGATTAGTTTCAGTAATGCTGAACGCTTTTTATCCGTCTGATGGTAGGTAGGTGATCCGATCTCGGTTAAATTCGTTTGTGAAATCAACTTATGTATTTAGAGATGAGCGTGAACTAATCTCACAGTTTTTCTATTTTGCGTAAAGAATAACGCTTATATACTTTTATAGGATTTTTTTAAATTTTTGCCTGTTTACAATTCTATATATACCTTAGCTATGTATATAAGGATATGTACGTAATATTCTTAAGCAATATTAAAATTTTTTTGTACTATTTGAACATGAACAGAAAATATTAACAATAATTTTTAATAAATGACTATGTACAGATATACGTATGTATTGCTGATCTTTTTTTAAGTATCCTTGCACAAATGGAAAAAATTGAAACGTGATGGCGCAATTTCGTTGATAATGAAGCCAGTGATTAAACCATTTTTCAGAAACAGTTACACCTTCGTCTTCTTCTTAAAGTGCCTCTCCGACTAGCGGAGGTTGGCTGTCAATTCCGCAAACTTCCTTCGGTCTTGCGCTAGATGGAAAATTTTAGCAGCTTTCGCTATCCTTATCCACTCTCTAATGTTTCGTAAACATGAATTCTTTTTCCGGCTCACCCTTCGGACCCCTGTTACACCACAACATACGAGTACAAATTTGTCCATTTTCCGAAAATTGATAAAAAAATATTAACACATGTTACATATTAGTTTTTCTCTTTTCGAAATACCTTAGTAATGTCTTTTAAATGTAACCAAACCAGCGTTCAATATAGTCTGCAAAGCAGTGCGAGAGTTCCCAACGAAGATCGTACAAAAAGTACTGACATACCCTTACCACTAAAGCCGATCTTGATCGCCAATAATCGAACCTACACCAGTTATTAACAAATACGATTAGGTTTTTTCTCGGCATTCGTTCGAAACGCTAGTATGCCCAGGCTTTCTGGCTCCTACAGGACGTTCCGTTCACTCAATATCATTGAACTAATTATACACATGATGTTGTCTATAAATACTATCAAAATACTACATTACACATATATATAATATATAATCGACCCATTATAATTCCACTGTTGGAATATGGGTCTCCTCTCATATTGAGAGGGTTAAGGCCTTAGTCCACC
>DWEC01002825.1:0-11242 GCA_018245735.1 Microceris miodesmiata
TGAGCGCCATCGCGCCCTGTCCGGTAGGTCTTAGATTAGAAACAAAGAAAACAGCTAAGGAAGCGAAATACAATCTTATACATTGATTTTTCCTCTTGACATGAATAAGCCTTTAAAGTGTAATATTTAAATGCAGAAAATATCTAACATCCATCAAACCATGACTCTCCTGAAAAATTATTTTACTTTTGTTTAGTAATGACTTCTTACATTAAACCTTCCACCTCTGAAAAAGAGTGACAAAGTGATAATATAAATAATTCCAGTACTTATTTAATTTGAGGGATCTTGATAATATTGTCAACTCAGTCCCTCACTAGGTAGGCAGAGAATAACAAATATACTTTATAGACCAGATGTGCTTCTTCAAGATTCATCACTCATATTATGTAAATGTGAAGTGTTTTAATCACATTTTATTTATAGAAGGTTACAATATCAAATTGCTTTTTAATCTAATATTCTTAGGTATCCACTGATATTGCAAAAAATTAAACAAATTTTAGGTTGTTGGTAATTTATTTAACAAATTATCGTTTTCCTCCAACACGAGGTGCAGCCTTCTGACTCACTTTTGCTGCCTTGGCTTTGGGAGCCGACTTTGCTTTTGGTGGAGGTGCAGTGGCTTTCTTTGCTGCTTTTGTTGACTTTTTCTGCTCTTTTGCAGCTCTGTAAAGTTAAACATTATGATTAATTCTTACAGTATGAAAATCACTAACACATTGTTTCTTGCCTTAATGTTTCAAAAGAAAGTTGATTGAAAAGTAGGTAGACAGATAGATGGACTAACATCCATCAAATAACTCTCTAACATGGTGAGCTTTGAGGGGATCACTATACAACATAAATCATTCAAGTTATAACTAGTATTGTTACTAAACATACTTGATGGCTTGTTCTCTCTGTGCTTTCCTAACTTCTGGCTTCATATTACGCTTGGCCATGATGTCACTAAGTGATGCCCCAACAATAGCTCGCTGGAACTTCTGTGTTCTTCTTGTACGCTTCTTGGCCTGCTCTTCCTCTTGGCCTTTCTTGAACTTGCGCCTGAAATAGTACCAGTTGATAGACATAACAATATAGAAAGTTAGAGGTGAATCAGAAAAAAATGATTAGTCATTTGTAATTAAAATGAACATTATTTGAAAATTCAATGAAAGTTTGGTAACTTGCTTGTACACCACACTCACATGTAATAATATAGTATTTTAGGACCACACAAACAGCCATCTAATCCCAAAGCAAGTGTGAAGAGAGCTTATTTTATGGCAACCAGAAAGCTAATTAAATAGATATACATATAGATGTATATTTGTATAGATATTTTATTGCCTAGACACAAAAATTAATTGTGCTCATCAAACAAAAATTTATAACAGTTGGGAAGTGAACCCAAAACAGTCAATTTCCTTAACATATAACAGTCAGGGCCACTAATCACTGCACACCATCCCAGACAGGGTCAAGCTCAACATGTGTATAGTCCTTCTCAAATTACATTATTAGTTGCAGTCTGTAACTACACAAGAGATACAAAAGCTGTTTCAATAACTTTTAGAAAACTGTTATTAGAATAATAAAGATTATTGCAATTAATGTACTAGTAAATTCCAAATAGTTTATCACTGAATTGTGTTGTCCACTCTTAGATATCACACATTTGCAACTATAAAATATCTCGAAAACACTATCTTTCAGAAAACAGTTCTGACAGTTTGATATCATCATTATTCTATGACTATTATAATAGTTACATATCATAGAAGAGTCTATAAATCAAATAATTTATAATAAAATGTTTTCAAACTTTCTGGACAGCTTTAATGAGTGTTTTTGAGGTATTACACTAGATTCAAATGAGTGATATGTAGAATGTTATATGAGGATGTAGTTCTAAATGCAACGTCAAATCTAGATGCAAGCTGTCAATCTGATTGTTCAGTCTGATTTTTCCATACCTATAGAGTACTGTCCACGTTACTTTACGAGGGTTTCTCCTCATGAGATGGGCAGCTTCACATTTTGAGTTTAAAAATGTGAAAGTCTAAAACAAAACATACATAAAATTCGATTACTAAACATAAATATCAAAATTTATTTACCTATTCACAAATTTGAACATAGTAATAAATCAAATGTTTCTACACTATGAGCGGAGAACGTCCAATGAAGTGTTGTTGTAAACAATCATGAGATTGAACCACGGTATAAGCCGTTATAAATAATTGAATATATTGAATTGTTGTCAGTTACAATATGAACGTTAGAAAGCCGTACAAATTCTAATAAATTTGTGATTTGTCGAACTTGCTTCACACGTATTATTTGTTATGGACTTTATGTGAGTAATATAAGGTTATATTGTACACCGGAATTGTGCAATTAAATATTGAATCCATTCATTTCATAGTATGAAAACGTAATATTATGCGTACTTTTTGCTTGGACATGCCAATACTTAAACAATATTTACCTTGCCGTCCACCTTAACCATGGTTTTGCCATGGCCAGGATAGATCTTGTATCCACTGTAAGCGCAAAGTCCGATCCTGAAATTAAAAACACAAAATAGAAAACCACACTTCACATTTTTTTGTTACATATTACAATGTGAATAAAATACAATGATTAATAAGATGCCGAAAAATACAAAACATATTCGCTAAAACGTACTTCATTTTGACTTCTACACGAAAAGAAAGATATGTAACGTGTTGCCACTCTTAAAAATACTTTATGAAGTAGGTAGATTGTAGTATAAAAATCTGATTTAATGAACATTGTGTTTATGTTTCCTTGATAAAAATTTAAATTTCAACATAAAAAATATACGTATAATACTTAAGTTCGTATAATAATTATACGAACATAAGTAACCACATAATATTAAGCCTGTATTTTTCCGAAGGGACGGGCAATAACATTATATAAAATAATATGCACACTTCTTTTTTCCATATCAACGTATCATAAAATTAATTAAATATAATAGTATAATAGATAATTTGTGGATACATTTGTGTCATTAGTACAGACACTTATAATTCATCAGCATGAAAAAGATCGTTTTCAGTCCAATTTAATTCGATGCGTTTACGCTCGTTTTGGCATATGTGCGATCCATTTCGGGGTTTAGCGACTGTGTACGCGTCACTACGCCGCAAAATCGCTATTGTTGTGTCTGCTTCAGTACGGAGTGAATGGAAGAGTCCAGTGTCTTGAGCGTAAACGAGCCTGGCAGCGGGCTAAGGTCGATACGGAGCACAAAGCGCTCACATGTATATCGGCTTTACGGGGAGACTTGGCGGTAAAACCAACTCGTATGTCGTGACGGCAAACTGCTTAGTCATGCCCTGATACCCTCTCTACACCACTCGCTTTCGACTCCTTTGTATGTGCGTCCACGTCTACTATATATGTTGCTGCTTCCCTGTCTGAGTTATGATAAGCACATACCGTGTCGATCAGTGCCTAAGTCCGAGTCTCACAGGAGACGTCCACAGATCGTTCGCGCAGCCTCTCGCTGGGCAGATTCGGAGGTTCAGTACATGTTGGGCCTCACTCACTGTGAGAAAGGTTCCAGGCGGAACCATTTGGGATCGACACTAACCCCGGTAAATCTATAGAAGCCAATAGAACCCACAAAATACTCACGATTAGGAAAAAAACCTGAGCTACGGATCGCTTCTATCTGACTATAGTATAATAATGCATACGAACTAATTAATTCAGACTCGTCAGATAACAACTCTATTTTTCCTTAATTTCACTTCATATTACATTATAGGTATTAATTGATAATAAATATCAAAATGAATTTATTGATTTTACATCCTGCGGGCGTCATGAGGCGGCCAATTTTTTTCGAACATCTAATGCCTATTAAAACATGTTTTGTGTATCCAAAAAAACCGATATAATTATTGGTGCGTGTGGGAGAGGCACTAGTAACAATCTTCGCATTTTGGATTTTCAAAGATTACTAAAAAACCGAAAAACATTTGCGATTACTTTCAGTATATTCTAAATCATTGAAATTTAAAATTATATTTCAATAAATATTTTATAGTCTGATAACTTGAAATCTAATTCGTAATGTAAATAGTTTCATCATCATCATCATCAGCCTCTCTTAGTCCACTGCTGGTCATAGGCCTTCCCCAAAAGGGGGTTTATGCCCGTAATCTCCACGCTGGGCATGCGGGTTGGAGATTGCAGGGTACAGGTTTTCGCACCGCCGACGCTGCGGCCCGTCGCCGGCCAGGGCATTTAGCCGTGCCTAGTAAATAGTTTACAATAGTTTACATTTTTACAACCGTATAATTTAAAAAATCATAGTGGAGCTGCCGGGGTCACTAAAAAACGTTTTAGATAATAGAGAATCGCTAATAATGCTTAACAGGCTACGCGTAGTGCAGTATGTAGGCCCATAAATTATACTAGCACATGGCATTGATATGCATTAATACGAGTAATTATTTTTATATTCAGGCCTAATGAGTATACAGTTCAATTTATTTGTAAAGAAAAACAAAGCAATGTGTATCTATGCTGTTACGAGCCTAGAGGTTGGATATCTATGGTCGTTCACATAAATGACATAGATAGCCGAAGTGTTCCTTAAAGTAAAACAGCAATGATTTGTCCGGACTTTTTAGAATTTCAGGTGTGATTAACATTTTGTATGAAAATACATATAAAAAATGAATGCAAAAAGATTAAAAGTATAATTTTTTTATACATCGCACAGATAACCTAAACTTTAAATTCAATCTAACCTAAAATAGCGTTTTTTTTCATGATTCGTACAATAATATTAGTTATTGTTTTGTTTTCTTTTCTACTATTGTTAACGGTGAGATTTATATATGTTAATCACGCAATATAAAAGTTGTTTTATTCTTTCAGGATAACCTGAAAAAAATGCGAATTTTGGACGATAAAATAGTTTATGCTCTTAATACTTCAATTCCCACTGAATCCTTCCAAAAAAAAGTAGATGCCACAGCTGCTTGCAATGACTTGTACTTACAAATTCACAAAGGGCACGAGGAAAGAGAAAAAGTCATTAAGAGCTGTATTGTTAAGACTGCGGAGCTGGTTAAAGATTTGCGCGCAAAGAGAGAAGAGACGCCTGACAATATTGAACTTGTTAGAAACCTAAAAGCAGAACAAAAAAAGGTGTAATTTGTATATCAATTATAAATAACCTAATTATAATTATTTTTCTAAATAGTTCTGTGAAAGATTATAGTGATTTTGCTGTTTTTCTTAAAAGCTGTTTACTTAGTATTACTGAGAAACTATGGTTGTGCTTTTAAGTAATGATTATCACTATTCATAATTTATGTTGTATGTGTTGTTGCAGCTGAGACTATTACAGACTGAACTCAGTGTTGAAGAGGTCATTAGGGAAAAAACCACAAAACTTTTCATGGAAAAATGTAGGAGCTACTTTAAGCCAACCAACTTATGAAGACTGACAATGGGCATTTATATATTGATTTGCAAATTTATGTACATATTTACTGTAATATAGATGTTAGTGTCCAGTGTAGCTGTTTACATTTTTTACTTTAGCAAATTCTTCTATCTATAAAAATAAATCAAATGCCTATAAATAAAAAGCTGATTATTACAATGAAATCATGAATTTTTAATATGTAATGTATAATGTACAAAAGTTTATTTTAAGAACAAACAAAGCCTTAACATCATTAGAGCATAACAGAAATCAGCCTTGCTGGTTATTCACCCCATTCATTCATGAGGAATTTATTTGAAATATATTATACATTTCATCACACTTCTGTGTTCACATAAATGCAACTTAAAAACAATTGTAGGTTGCTAACTTCGTGCATTCCACTCACAACATGTTTATAAACATGTCCACTTTAGGAAGCTTAACAATTTTTACAGTTGTAAATTTATAATTGAGTCACCTGGATGATTTCCTACACTAGTTAGAGCAACATCTACATCTTTATATTATTTGTGTAGTGTTGGGTTGGCAATAAAAGTCATATACTATCAATAAAACTAGTAGTATTACCAAGTTAATAGCATTTACATAAAAATAAATATTCTTATACAATTATGAATGTTTCACAATTATGAACATTTTAGTTGTAGCTTATCATATAATTTATTTTGATTCAGCAGCTTCTGCCTTTCTATGTTCCTCCTCATATTGTTTATGCCAGTCCAAGTTCATCTGATGTACTGATTCTCCTCTTTTGGCAGCAGCTTTACCAGATAATATTGCACCAAGGCTCGCAAGAGCAGTGAGGAGCATAAGAACATTTGATATCTTAATCCTGGCTTCACTTCTGGATCGTTCTATCAGTTCAGGCCTAAAATGAGAGATAAAATTTATTTCATTACTATTTACTGACTTGTGGATTGAGTGGTTGCAAGTGTGACTGTTGATCAGGAGGTCCTAGGTTTAATTCCTGAGCTGGGTACTATTGGATTTTTTTAATTTAGAATTTCTAGTAGCAACTGAATCTGGAACTGTGCCTGGTGTATGGCAATAGGCTTACCACCTATTCCATAGGACACAAACAAACTGGTGAAATGTGAGAGTATACTACACACCTCTGCCTACCCCTTTGGGGATTACAGGTGTGATATTACATATTTATTACTATTGAACATAACACTTAAAAATGAGTGTGCCTCCTAGCCTGACTGTAATATTTAGCAGATGGCCTCCTGTTTACAAAATTCCTGTTAAATTATCAGGCAACTGCAGTGACCTCAAGAAAATGAAATAATTAGTGAAGGCAGGTCAAATATAAATGATAAAAAATTACCCCACCCCTATCACTTAACTGATGCTATGCACTCAAAAGCCAGTAATTTATTGCCACTTTCTTATAGACATCTGTTCATTTAGCTGGGTGGTCCCTTTGGCAAGTCCAACTCTGCACTCCATGATCCTGTACACCTGTCTTGTGTGAGTTAGCCATAATTAATTTTATACTTTTGGTACAAAGGTTTTGTATATATTTTGTTGATAACCTTCATTATGTAATCATTTCAGTGTAGCAGTTTTTCGTTCAGTACAAGTATAAACTTCATATGTTCCAAATATTACATGATTGCGAATCTTGAAAATCCAAGATCTTACTTGAGCATATTAGTAAAATCAACTTGAACATTTTGGCCTATTTTTCAAGTTATTAAAGACATATTTTTCAGACAACAGATATGAACTGTGGAGTGATCAGTGCATCCAATTTAATTAGTGAATACTTTCTAGATTGTACTTAGGCACAGAGATTAGCCAAATGTGCCCACTGCTGAGAAAGGATTGTTTAAAATGGTTTATTTGTGAGCTTTCCCTGTTGATGACACCCTACAAACAAAATAACAATGCAAGATTGACTACCCCCTGAGAGAGCCTGGGTGCAGGGTTTTATTAATCACAAAAACAAAATACTAAGCATTAACAACAGCCTACAATAAGGCTATATCTCCTGTTATAAAGTATTTAACAGAACTATATGTATCACACACACCATAGAAATGATTATATAAGAGCTAGCTGGTATAAATTTTTTAATTGATTCTATTATAAATCAAATATATCTATAGCGACATAGCCCAAAGGATTAGCAAGTTGAAGTGGCAGTGAGCTGGTAACATCACAGAACCAATAGCCGCTGGAGCAGATTTGTTCTGGAATGGAGACTGTGACTTGGTGTATGTAGCATAGGACATCTTCCGGCTAGGTGGAATGACAATATATGCAAAGTGGCTGGCAGTGGTTGGATGCACAGAGGTGAAGATCGAGCTCAGTGGCGTGCCATTGGAGAGGCCTATATCCAGCAATGGACGGGAGTAGGCTGATGATGATGATAAATCAATAAAGCAGTAAGTAAGAGGTATAATATCCCTTAACAAAACACACATTGCTCTGTGTAGAAAGTCGGGCGAGCATGTCAGCTGCTTATTTATTCTCCAAAATTTAATGTTTATTAAGGCAATTTACATAAAGTTTTATTCTATGTAGATTATCATAAAGTAAAACCACAACGTAGTACGTAGAAGTAGAAGCTGTACGTTCACTTTTTTAGCATTGTATTGCATAACATAATACGTACGAAACATGATTAGGTATTTCTGCCTTGCTCTTATATTTCTTCGTCCATACAAGAATGAATTTTTGGAATTCAGAAGGTTTGTATCTTGGTGACATTGAATCTCCTTCAGGTACACTTTTGGGTCCCGAGGGAGTTGTACACATTTTCCTTCTTATTAAGCTCGAATAAAATCTATATGAAAGTAGTTTATTCATAATGAATGCTTTTCCCGCAGCTGTTAATGTAGCAATCACATCTAAAACAATTAATAACCAATACTATTTATGGAAGATCGTTCTATTATTGTGCTATGTCATTCAAATATTCTTAAATTTGTATTCTTTCAATTCTTTGTAATAGGACTGTTGATAAAATATGGCAATATCGATATTATTAATTAGAAAAATCGATATTTATTACTTATAATTATTTTGAAGACATAGCGATAGTTTAATATTTAAATGTAGGTAGCGATGGTCGATCTTATTTAATGAATTTTTATTTTTATTTTTTTTCGTAAATTACTTAAGCTAGAAAATCATAGTAAACTTAAATTAATGTATTTCGTTTAGATTATATTATATTTTTTCTCTATTCCTAGTTTACCGCTTTACCTATTATTTTAAAACGAAATGTAATTTTGTACAGATTTATCTCTGTAGTTAAATTTCTAATGATATGAAGTACCTACTATAGTTACAGTTCTTTGTTATCACTGTCAGTGTTAGCAGTTTAAGCATCCCTACCTCTATTTAGTCTGTGTTCAAGTTTAGCGGCAAAATATGTCATCTTCAACCAATTCTTTCATTTTTAAGGACGTATTTCAAAAAAGTTGTTACAAGAAGTGTTTCCTGCAACTTATGAGGGAAATTTATAAAAGCGGTGGAAATAAAACTAATATAAGAACCCACATAAAAAACAAAAACCAACAAGCATCTGCCCAACTAACCATAAAATAGACAAATATTAAGATAGCCACCACTATTAATGCAGAAGAAAACAACATAAAACAATTGAAAACATTAATAAATATACTGGACTATAAAATGTGTATTCATTTTTGAGCTGACTTACAATTTTTTTTTTAAATGCCGCTATATCGATTTTTTTTCGATACATTAAACTCTGATTTCGATATATATATATTTTTTTTTATACTTAAAAATGTCCCTATAACGAAAATCCGATATTTGATACAATATATCAAGTCCTACTTTGTAATACACATAGCTATATATCATGAATTTACGTACGGGATTCTTACTATCTATTATTATTTAATTATAATAGTAAACACATAGCACATAACATACCGAAGAATATCGGAAGAATACCGAAGAATACCTTTGACATTAACATTTGATATTCAGATGTGATGGTTAGAGACATCCTCATAAATTGCAGGCGTTGGGAAATATCAAGTATGCAAATTATGTTCGCACTTTGTCAACTGATATTACACCAGAATGGTCTAAAAATTAAGGATCTGAAAATAGCCGGTTTATTTTTTGGTCCTTTTATCTCCCCCCACTTTTCCTTCTTATTGTTAACAGAAATAAATGATAAGTACATGATAAGGATTCATTTCAACGGTTATTTTAATGATGACATTTTTTTTATGATGTATCCCTGGCTTGTCCAATATCGATCGATATTTAAATTTAAAGTGCACTTTTGTAAATATGTGCGCGCCATGGATTTGAACACAGCACCCCCGGAGTAATGGGCTGAATTCTTGACCAGTATGCTAGGCTATCACTGCTTCTTATTATTAGAGTACTCACTGTCGATCTTAGATAATTTTTAAGCAATTTTGAAAAACTTCTTTCACAGCTGGTATTACTTATGCCAACAATGAAAATAGAATGATTCAAATATTTACAAAATATTTTTAATTTTTATTGTGAAATTTTGCCGCTCCCTAAAAAGTACCGCCTCTGTTACGTTTCACTATGGAATACATGGTGAACCACTCGTTATACAATAAGCATAAATGTGGACTCCAAGTAACTACCCGAAATTTGTGCAGAAAAATCCAATTGCATCCGACTCGGGGATTGAACCCATGACTTTTCTATCGGTAGTCGCGCTTGTAACGAGGCAGTAAAATATATTATTCTACAAATAATTTAGTCTACTCTAAACTCTCTTAGACGACAGTTTCTATTTATATTTTACATTGTTTAGGTTTTAGTAATTGCAACGGTAATTTTTTATACGTTGCATAAATTATGTCGATATTTTAAAAAAATAATTATTAACCACTTATCAGAAATATGAACTTCGACCACTCTGATCAGATTTCATCCAGATATCATCATCATCATCAGATATGATTCATTCCAATGCGTATCTACAGTTTGCTACCTGTTTTAATTAAAAGAATAAGCTGGTAACATTTAAAAAAAATGGTTGTTCATGACATCATGACGAGATGTAGTGATACCTATGTCGTGGATTGAATAGGATTGCAATAGATATTTTGGTATTATATGGTGTATTTGTTAACAAAAAGAGTATCACGGATATACGGTAAGTGTATTATGTCGATTGAAGCGAAAGTCATAAACGGCCCTTCTTATTTACATGTTTTCTCCTTGGGTAATGTCAATTGGTGAATGTATAAGTCAACGTCTAACAATTGCAGGCGATATTATAGAAATTCTTTTGTATCCTAATCTGTTAGCTGCAATATGTAAGAAGTTTTGTGTCAAAGTGTGTTTTGCTACTGATTATCAAGCTAACCAAATACCAACTTAATTTTCTGATTTATTGTTTAAGATAATTCCATTTTTTTTAAATAGTTATTTTAATGAAATGTTTACATGATTGACAACAGGATTAAAACCGTACGCTAATTTCTTTATTCCCTCCGAACTAATAACGATTCGTACTTTTTCTTATTGCCTTCACTTAAGCATTGTAGGAAAACATGGTACATTTCGTATATGTTTTGTTATGCCACTGAAGGAGGTGTATAAAAATATTGGTATATTTTAGTTCCCCCTTAATTTTTCCAAAACTCAGTATTATCTTACAGGAACAAACTATGGATTTGTTTGTTATATTCATAATTCATTGTTTATACTCATAATTATCAAGCCTTGTTTTAGTCTATAGTTGGACCCTGGTTTTCTCTCAGCATCAGTGAA
>DWEC01002826.1:0-11238 GCA_018245735.1 Microceris miodesmiata
ATTCACGATTGCTATCGTATTAAAATTAAGCAGTAAAAATATATAACAGTAATTAATTCGTTATTCAAGCACTAAGCCATTATTGTCTGCCAGTCTGTTTTAGTCCATCCTGGTACAATAAGCCATAAATTTTTCATTCTGAGAACAGCTTCAAGTCGAACAGCGAAACGGCAAAAGTGAAAATGGTGACGATAATGAAGCCATACTTGTTATTGACAGTGCCAAGAAGTAACGCTGACCTGCCAAATGGAGAAACCAGGTCGAATGAAAAAACCAAATCCTTGTGTTTCCTGAGAAAGTAAAGTAAAACCTAAATTCGGAATAACCTTGGTCTGACGAGCTTTGTTTACCGAGCGTGCGTCGGTTTGGGCTTTTTTCAGCTCTTTGAAAGTAGCGGGTTTCAACGCTGGAGCGATGTCAACATTACTTTATTTATCCACATGTACGGTACAAAGCTTTTTGCTTGGATTTTGAATTAGTTTCATATTTAGTTCTAAAACTTTAATTTATATGGTTTTCAAAAGCCTTTTTCAGGCTAATACAGTAACCTGATAATCATCATCATTATCAGCCTACTCCCGTCCACTGCTGGACATAGGCCCCTCCAATAGCACGCCACTGAGCTCGATCTTCAGCTCTTCGCATCCAGCCACTGCCAGCCACTTTGCGTTATAGTTATTAAACAAAATCTAATTAAATTTATGGAATGTCTGATCAAAGAGAATAGCTTTCGGTGATTTAAATATGAGGTTAATTGATATGCTGGAAACATTATGTGTAGAATACAAAAGACTGGATGCGATGGAGGTGGAGATAGAGGCATTAGAAGTAACCAACGTCAACCACTGGTCTTAATGACGGCCAAGTTAAATATTATGATCAATTCAAATTATCAATACGTTTACGAAAATGAACAAAAAGTCAATTTCTGACCAAATTCAGGTGCACCCAAAAGAAGATAAACTATACATTATAAACTTAACAATTTGAAATACTTAATTATGAGTATCATCCATCATAACATAACGTAAGAAATAAACCGAGAGTAAGCTTTTATCCCCCATAACACAGACGCAAAAAAATCATCTGAATACGTATATCCTTTTGAAATATGCACATACATTAATATAATCGTTAATAGGACACTTTTTATTCGTCCTCAAAGATGAGAGGCGCTCCCCTGCCGCTCGAAATTCGCGTCTGGATCGAGATAAATGATCCTTCAGGACGCAGATTATTCCCCTTAATTCTTAAGTGGTCGGACAAATTACATCGTTGTTCTGATCCAAACGGGCATTTTTATATATCAATTACTGGTTTGTTTTATTATATTCGACACACCTGGTTGGTTGAATGATTGCGAGCGCGACTGCTGAGGGAGAGGTCTTGGGTTCAATCTTCGGTTCATTGGTTTTTTCCTAACTTAAAATGTCTGGTATTGGCCCGAAATCTGGCTTTATGCCCAGTGTATGATAATGGACTCACTCTCTATTCCACAGTGGGATATAATTATAGCTGCTGAAACGTGGCACTGTTCTTCACTCCTCTGGCTACCTCTTCGGGGATTGCAGCGGTATTGTTATATACGTACTAAAAGTTGATCAATGGATGAAGTAGTCCATTACAAGCGTTCCTACTAATGAAGTTATGATACTGTTTAATTAAAAAAATCCACTGTTCTGTTCGTTGTTTATGCCCTTGTATGAACGTAGCAATAAAAAATGAACAGCACCAGCTTGCCAAGGGTACCTTCATTTGTTTGTTTGTGGAAAAGAAACCAACTGTATTTTCTAACTATATTATTAAAAATATTGTGGACGGAAATTAGTTACGGAAAGATATCTTATTAACTTCATAATGATATCTGTAGATGTAATTACAATTGAATATATTTTAGATGGGAAAAAAATTAGCAAAACGGTCTCTACCAAATTTGGATAACGGTCCTTACCAAACAAATTATACTTTACTATAATAATTTTCTCTTTAGTTTCCCCTTAGGGCTGTCACTAAATTGAAATACATTAAAAAGTTAAGAATGTTCCCAAGAATAATATATTTGAAATATTTATATATAATAACTGATACCGGAAACATTAATTCATGTCTGCATTCATGAATTACTCGTTTCGTTCTGTTGGCAATAAATCTGAAATTATTTGAGATAATTTGTAAATATAATCCGTCGGGCCAATAATATTTCAATATGATTATTATTGTGCTGCATATAAATCTGTGTAGCGTCTGTTCAAGTTATATAATAACAATAATAATCGACCTATTTATCATTCCACTGTTGGAATATGGGTCCCTTCTCATAATGATAGGGTTAAAGGCACAGTCTACCACGCTGGCCAATTGCGTGTTAGCAGACTTCATACACCTTAGAATTTTTATTTATATGTATTAATTCTAGAGTATCTAAATTTGGTCACATTTTAATTCACCTTTAGCAAATGACATTTAAACTTAAAACGCGTTTTTGAAAAGAGGTAAGTGCCGGGGATTTAAGCCCAGCACCCCCGAAATGAGAGGCTGAATTCTTATCCACTAGGCTATCCGTGCTTTTTTACTTTAATTTACAATTATTATTTCCCATAGTTACTTTATTTCGCTATGCGAACGTAAAAATATATTATTTTGTTATAGTTATTTTTCTAAAATCGACTATCTATACAAACTATCTATACGAACTACAAATAAATCACAATTCCATACAATTAGTGACAGAGGCTTACTCGTAGATCTAACCGGATCCAAATTACTATCCTATGTATAGGTAGGACCAGTTAGGTGGAGTGACGATATACACAAAGTGGCTGGCAGCGGTTGGATTCGAAGAGCTGAACATCGAGCTCAGTGCTGTGCTATTGGAGAGGGCTATATCCAGCAATGGACGGGAGTAGGTTGATGGTGGTGATGATAACGATATAGGTAATATGTAGGATAGTACTTTAAACCGTAAATATGAACCCGAAAGTGAAGCCAAGCACCAATTCGTAGCAGCTGTGGTAGACACATGAGTAAAATTTGATGAAATCGATTAAACGTTGCCACTTCCTTTAAAATACAGTGCAAATAGCAAACATTGGTTGGTACCTATTAAACTTGGTTTTTAAAACTTACCCTTCGCAAATTATTGGTAAATCAAAACGTAATTATAGTTATCAATCTAACTGGGGCCAATTTTGTTTTAAAGTATAAATTACTTCAAAAATAACTAATATAACTGGGGTAGTAGGTACATGCGTATTCGTACATATATCGTAATTAATTTCAGTATTGTTTTTATTTAATACTATACAGACATTTTGCATAAACGATATTATCCGTTACATTTTTATTGTAATGTGATTCAAGTGAAAACCCTAAGCGAGAACATCTGGTCCTACTTTTTTTATTGTCCGAGTTCTGCAAAAAAAGCTGAATTCGAGGATCAAGAGTAATCATCCGAGTCTAAATTGTAAAAGTTTTAAATAAATTAGCGGGTAGGTGCTCCAAAACGAATTAAAAACAATTCTAAGAAATGGTTTATAACAGCCTCGCATTTCGTGTAAATCTATTCGGTGACATGTACGAAGGGTCCTTACGTCTTTTATTCCAATTTTAATATCATCATCATATACGGTAATATTACGCCGAAAATAGTATTCCCACGAAGGATTACCGATAGTATTGTAAGCAACAAACACATTCGATAACCCACACCTACATACATACACACAGACGCATGCATGCACGCACACATACACATACACAATCTTTGAATCTTTGAAAAAAAAAATTCCAAGGTGATAGTATCAAAATTGTTATAGCCAAAAGCGACATGTCCTTAAGTTTCCTATTTTCTTCGGCGTCCCTAGGTGTTTTCTTATTGGATTAAATACAACCCAGGATACAGAGGTCCTTGTGTTTGAATTATTTATTCACGCTTCTAGGATCTCACGTAAATATATGAATAAGTGACATCATCGAAACTAACATTTAAAAAATTACAAAATTTAGATAAGCAAATACTCTATACATCTGCATGGATAAATAATAGGTATGTTTTAAGTTTCATGGTTCCAGTTTGACCCACGGTTTGTAAATGATGACCATGCAAGCAGAAGTAGACCTAAAATAAATATAACCGTATTTTGTTGAATATTTTAAGTTTATCCTAATTTGCTTGAAAATCACAAAAACTCAAAATTAATCTTTACATCTCTGCAATTAATCTTTACATGTTTACATAATTAATCTTTACATGTCTACAAATCCAATAATTCAAACCATTCCATTCCATTCTAATTTATTGTTTTATCGTCCTAAATAAACCTAGATCTATTGAGGAAAAATTTAGAATATCTTTTATTGAATCAGTCACAAATTTATACATAAGCCCCTTCCTTATATTGAAAAATATAGAACTACAGTCAGTGCCAATGAAAGCCACCTCATAGTTGGATTTTCCATTATTGACACTCCTTACAATAAGCTTGAGTATCTCTCCCAAAGTACATTAAATTTAGGGGTATATTAAGTATTCAATACCGGGTGACCTCATAAAGCCTATAAGACGAGATTCAGCGGAGTAGTTTGGAGGCGTTAAGTTTTACAATTCAAATACTGAACGGTTTATGCGCTCTTTTATAACGGCTACATATAGAAAGGGTTAAGTGAACAAAATTTTACCCACAAAAAAGGCTTCCATCAAAAGAACTGCCAAAGTCGTGCGATCAACATTTTGGGATTAAAGAAGCGACCACAATTTTCTCTAACGGCAAGAACAATATTAACTAAACCAAGCGGACTAGTGATAAAATCAATCATCAAAACAACGTGCTTTGACAGGAAAACGCTGATACTCTAAGAACTTCGTTCACCCTGCGATGTCACCGTTCCATGTAAAAACACGCACCATTCGTTCATTTCTCGTAAATGAAATGTAATCATATGGATTATTTTGATACGGAAGTTCCGGAAACTCATTATGAACAAATAGCGTTTGAAGTTCTTTGATCTCCTTTTGTGTTGTATTACTAATATATTTTTTTAGAGAGAGAAAAGAGAATGGAATCCATCAGTTATCATGTTTCAGTGTTTCACTTCATGTTTACTTGGGAATGCAATTCGTGCAAGATAAAAGTAAGAAGAGAAAAGAAGAATTAGAATATAAGTGTCAACGGGAAATCGAAGATAAATAAACTAATAAAATTAGAAAAAAGAGGAGAATTAGATAACCAACAGTGCAAGTGAAGAAAAGTCAGTGCAATAGGTTGGTACTAAATAATAAAGTGGATAGACCAGTGCAAAAATCAATTCATGAAATCATTTAATAAAAAACACTAGTTCAGTTGTTGTTAACTACAAATACGAGTACGATGTACTACAGTACATTTACCAAACATAATTATGTAGATTTTCATTGAACGCCGTTTAATTAGTTTTATTTTGTAGGGTGCCAAATCAAGTAATTGGAATTGTGCTCCTTCCTGTTGACTGAGTGACCTAAAATTTGTATATCTTTAGTTCTGATCACAATATAATTATTTTTATTCAGTATTAATGGAGATCAAAGATGGCCGTAGCCGCAAAGTGGCATATTTCCATTTTTGTTCAAATCCCTATATGGGTTTTAAATGAAAGTAGAATAAAATCAAATGTATCCTAAGTGGTTAGGCAGTTGACTGTAAATAATACAAATACGACGAGTCCCACGATTTTTCTTTAATTTGATCCATACCTCAGATTAATGAGGAGTGTAGTGTGATGACTGATACCTGGTCACTATTTTTTCTTTTCGATTTTAGTACATTATCTTCTTAATTATAATGTTTGGTAAC
Source organism: Microceris miodesmiata (assembly GCA_018245735.1). Lineage (NCBI taxonomy): Eukaryota > Metazoa > Arthropoda > Insecta > Lepidoptera > Hesperiidae > Microceris > Microceris miodesmiata. Next base: position 5,829 of record DWEC01002826.1, read on the forward strand.
AAGAAACCCGTTGAACTTTAATTTTGTTTTACTAATTTGTTTTAATCATAAATAAAACATTGGGGGTAAGATTTCTAGAAAGATATTAATTACATGCAGACAGATTCGTAATTAATAAGTAAGTCTGGCTGTAGTTTCTTCAGTTCTAAGCCGTAATTATTTTATTTTATATTATAATTCACTGTTATAATTCTTCCAACATCTTGTGAAGTACTTGTGTGAACCTTTACTTCGACATTTACAAGAATTAATGATGTCTCAAAGTTATATAAATTTGAAATTAATTTCTCGAGAATGTGAACATTTTTAACTTCTTTAGTAAATTGAACGTTGTGGCGTGTCAATGCCTTTTTCTGGATCTAGCAAGATGCACGTCTTGTGCCTTTGTGTATGTTTTTATAACCTAAAGAATAATTATAACATCTTCTATCTATAGTCGTCGATATACCTACTAGTATAACTATTAGTTTGTTGACATATTATCTAAAACTTTTGAAATTATGATCTTGTATTGAAACCTGTATTGAGTAATGAATAAAGGTTTATATCTTCAGTTGAGTATTTAGTTTTACGAATAAAAACCAAAGAAGCTGTTAGATTACATTTACCGCATTTGAATCGGTCCTATTTACTTCATTATCAACATATCATTTCAGTATAGGACACTATTAGGATTTTAGCATATGAGGGATGAATCCAGGTAAGCAATATGGCAATACGACATAACCCTACTCTCAGAATGTCTATGGTTAAGACATATTTGACGTCGCCGGGCAAGCGTCAATCATAGAAATTTACAGGCTTAGTGAAAACAATATTACTATCTCAAAGCATAGAGGTATCGTGTAGAGTTCTACAAGACATATTCGTTGCTTTTATAGCGTGTGATATACACATTATTGATATAAATATGTAATATAGTTCAAATAGAGTTATTATTAGTTAATATTTATCCTGTCACTATTTTTCAGATCCCAGACAAATTTTATTAGCATACACATGGATAAATAACCGTTCCTAAAAGAATATTGGGGTCATGTAGAGTTTCTGTGTGTTTCATGTAGAGTAACTTGGACATAAACAACCTCAATCGTACAGGCTCAAGCGACAGTATCCAAACAATATTGTGTCGCTTTACTGATACCGTGCAACCTGCAGCCGTGTCGACGGCCCGGGCGCTTGATGTAACGTTAAACATTCAAATCCATTATTCTTTAAATAAGCACGCGCGCGTGTTATTTTCCATATCCTATTTGTGACAGTCGCTTGTTGGATAAAATTCTCACGTTCCTGCTTCCAGAAAACGCACGCAGTATTAAAGGTAAGCCGATCTTTGTCATCCCTGCACGTCCCGGGAGCTCGGAGTGATGTAGAATTGTTTTACAGTAAATTTTTCCCAGTTTATACGTGGAAAAATATAATGGAAACATTACACACTTTAAATCTTATTGTAGAACACTCTAGTATATAGAATTTTTTAATCTTTCTTCAGAAAAAAAAATTAATAAAATATCACCAGCCACAAGGGATTATTCTCTTGTTAGTTGAGAAAATAATACGCAAATATGAAATGTTTATTTTAGTACCAATTTCAATTGTTGTACGTTTTATTCTTTAAAATATTTTCGTATATTTTATATTAAATTATTGGCAGTAGTTGGATGCGAAGAGCTGAAGATCGAGCTCAGTGGCGTGCCATTGGAAAGGCCTATGTCCAGCAGTGGACGGGAATAGGCTGTTGATGATAATATATACTTTATTATTATTATTATACGTACGTACATCTCAGTGACATGCTATTGGACAGGTCTATGTCCAACATTGGAAAGAAGTAGGATGATGAAGATGATAATTATAACATGTATGGAATATGCGTGTAGGATACGAATATAACAAGGTAGTCTCCGCTGCGACCTTGCTGCAAACGGCCCACCTCATGATGAAGAGCCTCGTACAGGTCAGAAACTAATCGGGCCATCCCGAAAAAGCAACGTAAATTAGGCAAGTACTTATATAATCGTCAAAAAGATATTGTCGAAAATAAGTCAAAAAGATATTGTCCTAAAACAATGTTGGGTTATAAAGTGGATTTCCTGAAATGACATTCTTTCGATCATAGATGTTGCTAATGCACATTTTTCTAATGGATGTAATATGTAATGTAATAATCTATATAAAGTTATGTCCAGAAAAAATCACGATATCTAATATCAGTTTCATTTTATGAATAACTGACAAGTTTCTAAAACAGGTGTGTGCCTAAACACACGAAGAGAGGACACTCTCTTCATAAGAGGGTGTTGAACGTAAAGGAAACATCAGGTCGATGAATTGTGATATTTTACCATAATAATTACCCCATTACCAAATAAGTGAGTTAACGTAATGAAGTCAAAATTATAACAATAATTATATCCATATCTAGGAAAAATTTAAATTTTGAAACTCCATCAAATGTTTCATACTCATATTGCAAAATTTTACTTCAACAAATCTAACATGTCTGATCAGTCAGGATCTATACATGAATTAACTATATTAACTCCACTTAACAGTCTAAAACTAGACTCCATTTTCTATAGGTATGTGTAAACACCTTTTGCATATATTTACCTATAAAGTGATATTTTAAAGTATTTAGGTACACTATAAAATTATAAGGTACGTTCACTTTGCATCCATTACTTATCGACTTATCGACTACTTATCGACTTTATACTGTATCAGCGATGATGAGGAAATACAAAAAATATTTTTAGATGGTTATGGATCTAATCTATACATTACAATACTCAATAATGAACAGCAAAAAGGAAACAAAAATAGAAATAATAATGATTATTTTATCGTTACACCATGTCGCTTACGGGCCAGCCAGGGAGCACCGATTACCAAATATCTATCTTTACAGATCTGACGCGCTTCTTATAAATTTATCAGCCTCTTCATACACGCACGCACTTTCAGAGGCTTTTAACTCTACCTACTATCAGTCAGTATTTAACGTATTGCCCTACATAAAACATCAAAATATTGATGTCCGATATACTACACTGTTGAGTGTTGGAAGTATGGTAAGATATATATCATCAATCATTGTGACCACCCATTGTGATTATCCAATGCCATGAGGCCATAAACACATTAATATTTATGAGCGATTGTTCAACGGAACGGTATAGCAGTCATTGAAAGAAATTTCTCTTGAAACTATCATAAGTATGCGTTGTTTATATTATTCTAATATTTGAGTACAGTAGTAATAAATAAGTACTAAATGTAATAAATGATAATGATAATGATAAAAAGTAATAAATGAGTACAGTAGTAATACTAAATTTGCATGTTCTATAGTATGCTTATTGGTCGTTTGTCACTTTTCTAAAAATTTTAAATAAGCTTAGCTGTAACAAATTATCAGTTTATGAAATGTGGACTTAACAGTCACTTTCGGTTGTAACGAATCAATTTGTCATAGTCCTTGGTAAATATGTCATGATTTTAGTTACTATATGAGAAGATAAGTAGATTCGATTTTTACTGAATTATAAGCCTTGTAATTAGGCACATTGCTGCGATAACGGTACAGCGAGATACTAAGACGCATTTACTGATTTTTTCACAATTTTAGTTTTATTTTATTGCTAATGTGAGATCATGTCACACACGTGTATAACGGCAGCTAAGTCATGTAGGGGTAATACATACATGGGTACGCGGTGTCAAATGGCAGAAGGGAAAGCGCATGCCTTGCAAGTGCTAAGTTTATTTATGTGCATAGTACCTATACCTATATAAATGTTTCCACTCCCCACATAATTCAGACAAAAGTCAGTTTATCTGATTACTTACTCAGTGGCTTTCAAGAGCGCTTTCATAATCCCCTTTCGCCTCCACCTAGGATCCGTAGCCGCCACCTTTACCTCCACCAGGTTTTCCTCATGGGGGAACCTTTCCCATAGTTTTGCTTCACTTTCTCGTCGTGCTAGAATGTAGAGAATTTTTTGGAATTTCGGGTTTTTACACCTTTGTGCCTGACTGAGTAAGTCGTTGCCATTTTCATCCTGGAAATTGGAAATAATTGGTCTTAGCATTATTACACTTTATGACAATGTAAAGGAATATGTACTGTCTATCAGCATTTGGAAGCTCGCTACTGGATGTGGAGCGAACTAGGCGCGCGAAATACGATCCTTTTACCAAATATGGGAGGCCCTAATTGGTAAAAGGTACATCTTTAGTACTTCTATTGTCTCTAGTTCTTCCTAGAAGATAGCGAGATGTGGTAGGATTCAAAATATCCATAACTGGATGGACTGGCGCCGAAAAGGAAAGAATATGTATGTAAGTACTTTAAGCTTACCTCTTTCAAAGGACACACTCCGCTAATCATGGCGCCAACGATGTTATTTTCTCCATCGATAGCCTTAAAGGAGAGTCCTTCCAATAACGAATGCGAACAGTATTCTTCTATTTCGGAGCACGAGTCGGTTTCCGAGGCGCACAGTCCGACCGCTTTGTTCAGTGGTTCGTCGATGTAAAAGGTCCTGAAAAAGGAACTTCATTTGATATTTATTACCTTTTTTAATACCAAGCATATCTAAGCTTCTTTTGGCCATAAGTTTCCATATAATTGAACAAGTGTTCACTGGAAATCTTCAATTTTTTTATATTATAAGTCTAACTTAGTTTTAGTCGAGGTTGTTACATATCTTATCAAACAATAAGTCATTCAGTAGCCACTTTAGGAAGCCAGATTGCTAAATAGATAGAGAACATAGACACTATACAAACATGTTATGAATGATAAAACTATGAGACAACAATTATTTATAAATTATTATACACAACCTTCTAAGCAATTTCATGACATCATCAGCGTCTTGTTCTTCCACGGGCACGATGCGGTATAAGGCCGGTTGCGCCATGGCCGGAGTGATTTCTAAAACGAAAATTGAGAATTCTTTTATCTTGATTTAAGGAGATTATACATAATCCGTTAATACTTTTATATAAACTTTAGTTTTAAGATGTTTTTGCTGAGCAAACGGTTTATGGTAAACAGAGTAACGCATGCCGCGTTTTGCCCTTGACTGACTATTACTATTTACAGTTTTTGTTATGGCACCTTTATAATAAAGTTATAACAAATGAGGCATGACAGTCTGTCTGTCAAAACTGTACCTACACATGACGATAGTAGCCTGTGTGTGTGAATGAACGTGATGATAAATAAACGGCAATATACATATATATGTATATATGTACTAAATACGTCAATACAGATATATATGTATATTGCCACAACCTCTCAACCAGTACTGCATACTCGACAACAAACTATAACACTATCATGATAGTTTCCGAACATTAAAGATCATGATAAGCAACCATATCCAGTCGTTATTTA
>DWEC01002827.1:0-11238 GCA_018245735.1 Microceris miodesmiata
TAATCTGTGGAACAATCGTAGTAATTTTTATGTGTGGCCATCACTAAAGGGGCGGTATCTGTCCATGAAGTACTATATTATTTGCTATGTAATTTTAACGTCAACAATACGAAACTTCATTGACCTAATCTGTCAAAAAAACAATAAAATGGACTTTATCTATAGTTACTAAAACTATAGTTCCTCCGACGTCTAGCATTCTTGATTCCACTAACGAAGTTCCAACCCTTAGTACCGTAATACCGTCGCACTGTACAGTCACAACAATATCCAATCCAATCCAATTGATTATAGTTTCAGCTGTTTGGAATTTTTCTACATTTATTGTTATTTTCCTCTGTCATTTTTATTTTATATGTTAATTATTTGATATTTTTATTTTATATGTTAGCTGTCATTTTTGTGGTTAGATGCCACTTAATTATCTTTACATTATTAAAGTAGTTGAACAGATATTTAATTATGAATATTTAATTTTGAAGTTATCATCATGAGTATAAAAATGCTATACACGAACTGTGTCCACGAACCTTATGTGGCAGATCAACGCGAGCGAAGCCGCGGGCAAAAGCTAGTGATTTAAAAGTCTTTTAATTTTTATGTCTGATTCCATACCATTCAATAAATAACAGCAATATTGACGCAATGAACTGTTATCGCATTGGATTATAATGTACGAAGTCTTTTTTTGGTAACGTTATTAGATAAAATCTCTTGAGTACTTGTGTATTCCATTAAATCAATGTGTATTATTATTTAAACATATTATAATCCATGCCCCTTAATTGGGATACATAGTAGCATGAAAGTGTAAAATATATGAATATTTTGACTGTCCTGTGTAGATGACGAGAGAAATCTAAAACAGACGTGTTAGACTGTAAGGATAAGGAAATTAGAAACCCTGTGTCCTCTTGTCTGCCCCATAAGAAACCCGGCGTCATCACATAGGGTGTATACAGCCATACAAGGGGATAAGTTTGCAGCGATTGGTGTTATCAAACTCTTGCCCCATCCAGCATTTAGCCCAGAGCTAACTCCATATGATTATTACTTATTTAAGTCTATGTGCAAAATTTTATGGGGTAAAAAACATTTATAGAAGTTGAAAATTAAACCAAAGGAATGGTTTTATATATTTGGAATGAAAGGACTTTCTGATAATTGGATTAAAACAATAGAATACAAGGGCCTGTACTTTGAATGCTAATGATTAGTTTTTATAAAAATCCTCATTCTTTTTAAACATTCTCTGTAATATATGAACGGAGAAAAACTAGCACAGATTCATAGTTTATTGTTAATAAAATTTATATTGGAACATTACAGATACAAAGGTAATATCGAAAGCATATATATTATTTGAAATATTTAAATAAAATTGTAACAAAGTATATAGATTGTATAAAAAGTAAAAATGATATATTACTAAAATAAATCCATCAAAAAGTTTAAATGCACTTGAAAAGTATTTAAATTAATTGTATTCTCCTTATCCATGATTGAATAAATATTGAATAGTAATTTTATATCTGGTTAATTACTGCACCCTGCGAAAATATCGCTTAGCGGGATTTTGTGCTTTCTCATGTGTGAGAGTCTGAAAATAAAGATAAATAATTAATGTTATTACTACAATAATTAACAGTAAAGTATACAAAAATATGCAAAAAATAAAGAAAAACATACAAAATATACAAAAATCAGGAAAATGGAAGGCTTTTCTATTATACTTATGAATTTTCTAAGTTACCACTGTAAGTTTATTTCACAGAGTTAGAAGACACCTTTAATATGTTTTCTAATATACAACTTCACCTCTGATATAAAAATTGTAGATGTCTAAAAAAATATTGCATTAAATGCATTCTGTGCATATAATTCTTGAAATGAAATGTTTGCAGAAATTTATTAGTCACTCTTGTTTATGGTTGGCCTCACAATCATGTAAGAAATTATAAAAAAAAATGGGCATAAATTTTAGTTTTACACTTTATTGTTGTTATGTGTAGAACAACCTTTTTAAATTGATCAGAAAAAAAAACTTATTTACTCACTAGAACACATTCTTCATCAGTGAAAAGATAATGACGCCCACATTTCGCCCCAGTCTCCGGAATGAGAGACTCAGTTACCAATTCATTATCATTAACAATCTTTGTGACACTCTGGAATTTACAATATATGTATAAAAACACATAAAATACCGCTGATTTCTAATTAACAACTGTATGTTACTCTGGTCTCTGAATATATTATATTCTAGCTTTTTTCCAGGTCTTTCTATTGTTCCACTGTTGGACACTGTTCTCCCCTCAGACGCAGGAGTAAATGTCAACGCTTCCACTGGCTAAGTGTGGGTGGTAGACTCAATACATTTTAGAGAATTTTTTTTGGGATATTTAGATGTGCAGGTTTCCACACAATTTTTTCCGTCATTGTTATAGTAAGTGATATTTAATACAACTAGGTATAAAGAATTATTTCTTTAGCTGTGATTCCATTTTTAATTGATCAATACATTTTAACATAATGCATCATTTGGTAAGGCTTATTACGGTAGACCTGTGTCCAGGAACGAAAAGTCTAATCACAAGGATACAATTTAAATGCAATTTACAGGAAAGAAATTTTAACCATAAGACAAGTAGTCTTTTCCTAGGAAAGTAATAATTTAACCTTACTTCCTAACTTTCCTAGAAAAGCAATAAAATACAAATTAGACCTATAGCACCTTAACCTTTTCATTATATGTGAACAAGTTAATAACTTTTTTACCACCCACTTTGATTGTGGTATTTGGCATTTGTTCTTCATATTCAGCTCCGAGTTGGAACTTGTATTCTGCAGTTCTCAGCAGTGAAGAATTCTTGATTGTCATATTATCCCCATCCAGAGTAATTTCCATCAGAGGCGATGACATCGCCATCATTTTTCTCCCCATAAAAGGTACACCTGGAATTATTACATTTTAACATAAATAAAGGGTTTCTCATACTTTTCAGCACAATGAAAAGAAACATAAGAGGCAATTTTACTGTAATATTTGCTTTAAATTTGGCAGTACAGAAATTGTTAAAATGAATGTGACATATATCACCAAATTTGAATGGGTTTTAAATTTTATAATACATAAATTTAGCCACACATATAAAAAATACTTACCAACAGCAATAAAATAGTCATCTATGTTTTCATTTTTATAATGTTGATATTTTCCAGGAATAGATGGCATTTTTGAATTGGATATATTTGGACCGGAATCAACTTAATTCTGCAATAATAAGATAATATTCAAAAATGTATTAGCTTACTAGTATTTTAACATAGAATTTTTTTAGCGAAATATGTATCAATGATTTTACAGGTGGTTGCTATATATATAAAGCTCTGAAATCAGTTCAATAGTTATGAAATACATAAGCTTATCTTAATCTTTTATATTCTAAAGTTCAACACACGATAATGTCAATCAATACACAATAACTACGGATCACGATTGAATGCAATAAGATAAAACCTAAATGTATTATGCGCATCTTTATGTTATTGCAAATTTGCAGAACTCAAAATCATTATTAATATGACATTGCTAATCGAAAAAAACATATACAGCTTTATCTATCAGTTTGACTTTAAGTTTTTAACTTATAGATACGTTGAAACATATTAATACATTTGTTTTATTATTGATTTGATTGACTATGCTTAAAACTTTGACATTTGGCACTTATTTAAAATATACGTTTGATTTAGACCGATTTTTCACAACAAAATTATAATCTTATTAGAATTATTACCGACAACAGGTGCTGGAAATCAGAATTATTATTCTAAATCGTGTCACTGACAACGTATCTACGCCTTCACAAGTTCAAATCAACAGTGTAATACATAATTGATTTGTCATAAAAGTCACTTGTCAACAGTGTGTTGAAAATAACGATACCACAGATTATGAATTTCTACTTACTATGGGTGCGTTCCACTAAGCATCAGCAACGATCACGCTCATGACCACAGTTTTTCCCGTCCCATTTATTTGCGAGCGGTCGTAAACGGTCTTACGGTCGCCATGTTTGTTGCTTTGAGTTTTGACAATCCCACCAATTTTCTGGACGATCGCGTCGACCCACCTTTTCAGATGGGTCACCGTAAGCTTTGCGCGAGCGCAAATCATGACGTCATGAGTGATGTTTTCGCCGCGACCACAACGACCATGGTCGCTATGTGCAACGGTTATAGGAGCAATTTGATCGTTGTGAACGCTTAGTGGAACGCACCCATGAAAATGCCCTTTGCATAGATCAACATTATTATTTATGTTACAAGTGATATTTAGTACCGTTTTATTATTATATATAAGACAAAACTAAAATTTATTACCATATGAAATTGTGTGTGGATATTTTTTTATTCTTCCATTAATCAGGGAAAAGTGATTGTGTATTGCAACACTAGATGCTGTGTCTTAGCATAGTCTTACAATTGTAAACTCGCTCAACCTAATATCTATATAATGCTATGAAATTGACTATGACGTGTGTGAGTGAGACGTGAATTAGTGTTTTGATCTTACGAATTTTGAATAATTCAATACAAAACGACTTGCTTTTTTATTATTATGTGACCGCGGTCTACAAGTTTTTAAGAGACATTAGTTTCTACTAACTTTTTGTTTTGTTACGAAATAACTGATTGTTAAATCTTCGAAGAAGGGTTTGTTGATCGATCTTGCATTGTTATAGATTCAGTATTGTAAGGTAAATATCGTAAAATGGGCGATAAGGACGACTACTTGACATCATACCGAGTGTTTTTCGAGAATTTCGCGGCTACTGTGAACCCAGAGGACCAGCTGCCCGTGCACACCCCAGCCTACACTATCACGGAAGCCGAGTTGCCGGGCGAAGTCATATATTGGACCACCCTGTATTTAACGGACAAGTGAGTTACACAGCGCTTCAGCTATTTATTTAGAGAATATTATTTTCACTATAGTTTTATTCAGCAACTTAATTTTAGTATAGAACTTAACATTTTTTAATCTGAATCTATTGTGTACATTTTCTGTGATAGCAGTAGTGTTTGGTTGTACTGTTATCAATACTTTGTTACATTAGTCAGGGAATTTCAGAAATGGTAACAGTAAACAAGGAAATTAGTCAATTAGTCATCCTATTTCAATGTTTATGACTAACAATTTAATATAATAATTACTCTTTGACAAGACCCATAAAATAAAATATATTATTATACAATATTTTATTAGTAAGGTTTTTTTAATATTCTATGTACTTTAACCTAAGATTGTAGTTACTTGTCACACTTGGGTCCCTTTTTCCATATGTTTAGTGTGGGGCCTAAACTAAAAATGTTGCTTTTAAGTAGAGAATTTATTTAAAAACACATTATATGATCATCCATATTCCCATATACATTTGTAAACTAAAAATGAAAATAAAAAAATTAAAAATGAAACATTTACTAAAACATTCATAAATAAATGAGATGACACAGTGCTAATAACAAATAAATAGCATAGTAAAATAATATATTGTACAGTAAATTTATTGATCTTATAGTAAATTTATTGATCTTATAGTAAATTTATGGTATATTAAAGGCAAAATCTGACACTATCTTTTCTATGGTCATTAACTTGTACTGTGTATAGTTTCTCTGTTGCAGTGCTTTAAATCACTGTTATTGGTGCGGATCACTATCACTATTATGAGTGAGGATATTAATATAAAAATTTTGTCTTTATTGTCAATTGTAATTAAAAATAAATCAAATATAATCACTTATTATTATCAATTATCTGTTAAATTATTACATTCAGCTGGGGCATACTTAGCTAAGATAGTCATTTGATTTGCTTTATGTAGAATTAATGAATAATGATATGAGATGAAAGAAATGAAATAAATCATCGTATAGACCTCTGGCACCATGGTTATAAATCACAGGAAGATTGACACAGATTGATCACAAATTTTGATAATACACACTGGGATTTAATTTTCATTCAACTGAAAGATCAAATTTAGCAAAGCTCTATTTCACTTCATACCACCTTTCTAATATAATTTTTAGCCATATTGACATCCATTTTTCTGACTGATGTCTACTTATAATTTGGAAATATCATTTGAAAATCTTGTCATCCCTGACAACAAACAAAACAGCCATAAAATCCTTTGTTATTTAAAAAATTTACCTCTGCATGACTTTCATCCATTAGGTTTTCGATGTCCTATGCTGGACATAGACCTCATCCGTTGACTGTGATAAAAGTCAGATTTTTTGTGTCAATATGGCAAAACACAACACTGGTCTGGTGTTACTGATTTTTTAAAGTGTGAACGTGATTCTGAGGCTCAAATTGGTTTCCCTGGTAGCAGCTTATATTAATACAATTCAATTTCATTTAGAATATTACTTTCAATCACCGCACAAAAGAAGGTCATTGTCCCATCAGAGATAAGAGAGCATATTTTAAAATCATCTTATTCATATATACATGTTACTTAGAATAGAATATAATAGCTTTTTTGCACAATCTCAATACATTATAGATGTTCAAAATATAGGTATTTTCTTTTATTATGCTGACAATGATAAATCATTTGACTTTATATTTTCTTATGATATGAGATTTTATATTAACAGATTCTTCTAATATTCATTATTGTTTTATAATATTCAAGAGATGTGGATTATATAAAGAATTTCAAGTTAAAGAGTATGTAGCGTTAATTCTTTTGATTTATTTAGATTTAGATACTTATACTATCTGATAGGGCGGTGATTACGTTCTAGCATGGAGAGAACAAAGCTGTGTACACACACAGCTTTGTTCTGATACCAGATCTGATGATATGAGATGATATCAGATCTGATGTAACTACACTTTTCTCTGCCTACCCCTTCAGGGGTATAGAAGTAGGGGTATAGAAGTGTGATGTTATGTAGATCTTTCAATGATTAGAAAAAACAGTGAATAGGCATTTTCTAGCTAAGCATGCTACATCCTAGCCTATATCTTGCCTTTCATCAGGTAAGATTGCAGCCAAAACCCAACCTATTGCTAAATAAAAATAAATAAAAAACTCTGTTATGCCTAGACAGTACTTCAATTCAAAAATATTGGTGTGGTTATATTGTCTGTTAAAGTCAAGAGCATCAAACGAGAGCAAGAACATAATAGATATATGTGTATTACACAACAAAGAAAGGTGTAAACAAGCAGAACCAACTGTGTACTGGTTAATGCCTCTTAAGGACTAGATGTATAAATACAGAATGTGTAGTGTTTGTTCAAGTGTGGCCCAAGCATCCATGTCACTGGCTCTGTTCAAGGGTTCAAGGTACTCAGCAATAATATTATGATAGTTTGTTTATAGTCTATGTTTTGTCCCTTACATTTGTTTCCTCATAAATATAGTGTCATGTAAACATTATTAAAAAATCACTTGGTATTCTTGATACATCGTACTCCCTTATTTTAATAGAGCCAGTGTTCAATGGACAGAATAGATCATTGTGGAAGCTCCATAATTCATTTATCTTTTTATGAACTAGTCCTTGCAATGTCAAATGTGAGTTTTTTTGCATCCCATTGGAGTCTATATTCTGTATCATACATACACATATTAAAAATTGCACTATTCATCAATACTAGATATTAGATGCAGTTAGGTCACGCTGGTTATAATCGTAACGTCCGCAACCACTAGGTCGGCGGGACTTTATGCTTGAATGTGTGGCGTTTCGGAACGCAACTGATTTTGGAGGCGTTTCCGAACGCAACCAAAAAGCGATATACATATGACTGTCATGGCGATCGCGACGCGCTCGCGCAGTTGAATAAAACGCATTATATAATTTCTCTCTGATTCAGATCTGTAACTATGTTCAATAACTTGTAAATATATCGCTCGACAAGAAATCACTGGTGTCTCCTTGCGGGCCCTCCTTCATAGTCGTCAGAACCCAGGATATAGCGAAATCGCTAAAAATGTGTTTCTTACAAAAACCGACCATGTAAACGACTATTTAAGTATTTTTTTATTAACCCGCGATTACTCACGCGGGTGCAAGTAACACCTCATAATTTAAATTAAAAGGAAAAAGGATAGATTTCTATTCTCAACAGGACCGTCTGAGTAGCCTCAACTGGCCAGAAGTATTCTTTTTGGCAAGAAAATGTGTGGATAACTATGTGGTGATAAGGATAACGATTCTTTCGTAAAGGACCCGTTAACGTTTGTTTGGCGAGCCCAACTTGCATTATAATGTAACTAAAACTTGGCGACAACACATACGAGTATAATATTATGTACACACCATACTAAAAGATATACATATAATATATTGAATAGCACTGATTTGTGCCTGGAGTACGTCAATAAGCCCACCACCTATAACATGGAACGAAAATGTATGCTGAAAGTTGGGAAAACAACACCCCTCTGCTTATTTCTTCAGGAAGTATAAGCGTAATATTATGTATATGCTTATATATGTAATATTATGCTTGTATGTATGTATATAATGCTATGTATATGTTTGCGTAATGCTTGGTCAGGGGACCGAACATCGCCCTATTCGTCCGTTCCGGGACCGGTGTGAACCAAACCGCAGGTGACGCGTTCGATTACTTAAGTATGTATGTACGTATGTAAGAGTATCATGTGTCACTCGTGCATTTTAAAGTAAACAAGCATTTTTTTTGCGTTTTCGGTAATTCCATCGTTAACTATATAAATGAAACCATACTAGGCTATTATTGCTCTGAATCTCAGCGAATGCAAAGCAATTTTGAAAAGAGCTCTAAAGAGATCCTACTTTAGTGAGTCTAGACGTGCTGTATAGATTTGAGGTGATGAAATTATTTTGATGTAAGGACTATACAATGTAGTAAAACCTTCCGCTATTTAAATAAACCCAAAAATATTTGTTGAATTTTCCTCCGAATAAACTACTTGTAGTACGGATGTTCCGTACTACAAGTAGTTCCGAATATGGGTCTTCCCTCATAATGAGAGGGTTAAGGCCATAGTCTGCCACGTTGGCCAAGTACGGGTTGGCAGACTTCACACGCCTTAGAGATTTTTGTTATAAACTCTTAAAGTGTGCAGGTTTTCTGACGATGTTTTCCTTCACCGTTAGCAAGTATGGATGTGTTAAAAATGTATTCAGTTCAGTTGCTTAGCTTCTAAGCGGTAAAGCTTCCAAGCCCTTCTGAAGTGGTAAAGCTTCCAAGCTCTTCTGAGGCGGTAAGTATCTGACGACATTTAAGAGGACTTTTAGGGGGATGAGCGCAAAAGATTCTATTTGATGCGCTCGTATCGATTCAGACGGAGGCTTCATCGGCTTACTTATGAATTAGGTATCATATAAAACGAGCCTTTTATACATGTTTAGCGAAGGACTTCGAACTGCGCATAGTACATTTTTCTGTTGTGCTTTGAAATATCTAATTCCAACACGGTCAATATTTGAAATGGAGTTTAAAGTAACACTTCGACATGTATTGGAATCTTTGATGTTGCAATGGAACGAACTACCCCAAGGTAAAGTAAACGTTCCACCAATACCGTCTTATCTAGATCAATATAGAAATTCCATCGGAGCATTGTAATCCTATTCACTCCCGAGCTGCATCCTATTTGAGTGTGACAATAGGTTATGTTTTGGTGCTCTAAAATAGGATAATTTCACATTTCAATTTTTTTATGTTAATTTCGGGAACAAACAATCCTATTTGTGATACAACACAGATTTGGTATAAAAATTAAAACAGTTTCCACTGGTAGATAATAAAGAAAATGAAAACCAATGAGAAAACTTGCTGTGAATAATGATGAAAATATTTGAAAATAATATTTAGATATTGTTCTTAAATTAATTTTTTTAAATTTAATTTTTACATATATATGTATATGTTTTGTATGTATTAGGACACATACAAAACATGCTAGGTTATGACTGGACTGTAATATAATTATATAAAAAAACAATAGTGTGATTGTTCGATGATAGCAAGTATTTCCTTGTACAAGTTTTTTTATCAAAGGAAATTAATTTCATCAACGGGGCGACCGGTTACGTAATTCGTAGTTCAAATATATATATACACATGCGTTATCTAATCTGTACTCTGTTAACTAGACTGAAAAGATTTCGCGATAATTAATACTATTCATATTGTGCGTGTGCTCTATAAACACGTGTACATGGCTCATATCCTAATAAATTATACCATCACGCCAAGTTCCTTGCGGGGTAGGCGGGGAGTACCGAGTACCACATGTCCACGAGCAGCGATTTCTGAGACTTCTAACGATAATAATAAAAAATAATACGGATATACTACATGTTGTTTGTAAACAAAAGTTCGTTTTCTTTATCAATTTTACACGCGCTCACAAGCTAGTAACACGCCAGCATCGACACGGTCAGCGACTTGAGGACCTGTCGTGTCATTTTGCATGTAATTCGCTCAACGCTCCATTTAGTTCGTTCGCCGTAAAACAGCGTAAATCGTGTTACGGTTCTGTACGTATATTGTTGCATAATGGCAGACACGCCATTAATGTTAATACGACAACGTTATTAGTGGGTTAATTTTCCGCTCGACTCCTGGTAATTAGTGCTGTAATTATTACTATTGTAGATTCTGTATTGACGTATCGGTGTTTACTATTTGACTGTACTCAGTTCGGTTACACTATATTTACATAGTTCGGTTACACTAGTTTTATGCTTGGCTCTTGATAATTAGAACTGGAATTATAATTATTATTTTTATAGATTTTATATTTGATTGTACTCAGTTTGGTTATACTAGACCGAGTATGAATGATAGGCTCCTGATATCATTAGCACTGGATTTACTACTCTTTATAGAATTTCTGTTTGACCTTACTCAGATTGGTTATATTAGACTTTTATATACTGGGCTATTATCAAGTAGGGTAAGAATATTTTGTATTATTATTACGAATTTTGTATTCACGTATCATTTACTATTTGAAGGTACTTAGATCGATTACACTGTACAGTCTGTATGTGTGTGTATCAGTACATATGTGTGTATTCGTAAGTATTGATACGCTTTAAGTATCGGCTACAATAATCCAAGCCAGCGGTAGGAGTGTAATACAATACGTCTCTCGACATCACAGTCGTGTGAATCATTTATCAGCGTGTACATTCGCATTCTATCTG
>DWEC01002828.1:0-11233 GCA_018245735.1 Microceris miodesmiata
TATTCCAACAGTGGAATTATAATGGGTCGATTATTATTTTTTTTTTTATATCGTAATACGAGTATGTACCAAGAAAAATAGGGCTCTGATCTATTTGATCCATCACCATATCATCATATAAAATAAGGTTCAGCTCAGGCTGGAACAGCGTCAGTTAAGCGCGATGCGGTCCCGCGTGGGTAGGTGGTAGGGTACGAAATCGCGGGCACAGCTAGTATTACAATGTATATAAAGTCTGCATTACAGAAGCTTACAATTTTGGTAACCGACTTATGATCTTACGAGTATTACCTACTACATGAAGCAATTACGAACATACACATACATATGTATACGTCGTTATAAGTCGAACGACGGCTTATTAATTGATAGTCGGTTTACTTACGCAAATTTGGTTTACTAGATGATATTATGAAATTTGACAAGGATGGATGTTACGAAAGCGTATGGGGAAATAAATTGCACAGACGTAGATGATCTCCAATCCGGGATCCCTAATTCAATAATATTAACTGTACACCCGAACAGGCTGTATTTGGCAAATTACAACAAATTGGAAATCGATAAAGCGGTGTATCCACGTGCGAGCGATGGTTCCGTATAATGTACATACACATATACCTAATACAAAGCTTTAATTCAATTCGTATTCAGAACATTAGGTGAAATACCGGCGCTTTCACTCATCAAATCCACATATTACTCAAGTAGGATATACAGTAATGGATTCCTCCCGATCAATTTATCAGCATGATTACTTGCATCTCAGCCAAGGTTTTCTAACATAACCTTTAAAACCCTACTGAAATAGCTATAAATATTTTAGAACATTCTTATAGTGGTTTATTTGGTTTGTAGTCATTCATAACTTGATCTATGACTACCGTTTCAGAAGTTCTTAAGAATTCTTAATTTACTTCGGAAAATGTGATATTATTTGTATGTACTGGTACATATTTCGAAAGTTCCTGTATCTGACATTAAACATTAATGCTTAAGCTGGTTATGAAAGTATTGCATTTTTTCAATTTAATTTTCTGTGATCCCTATATATAGCAGAGGTGTCTAAGTGGGTCGCCATCTTGAAAGGTCTTGATATCTTGAGCCGTAAAATTTAATTCACTTCATATCTTCGCTGTAAGCGTCCCTTCTGAAATATTTGTCAGCGCCAAAACTTTTTGGAACAATCAAGTTTACATTTATCATTAAGAATGCAATGTAGCTCTTGTCTTGGTTTGTGTTTGGGGTCTGTTTGGATGACGATGTCTTTGCTTTATTATCTGGCATTTCTAGGTTAATGGTAGTGTTATTGTAGATTGTCTTTTAAGAATAAACATAAAGAATGTGTACTCATTCCATAGTTCCGTTGGAACTTTTCGGCCTGTTCCTTGTTTGCTAGGTTAGCTTATGTTATTTGCGCAAATATTCTCTGGGACTGTGTTATTTGGAGCAATTGGAGATACTTGTATGTTTAGGTTTTGAGGGAAAAGTACCAGTAGGTAGTTGAAATGGGAATTGGAATTGGAATATTTGCAATATGAAAGACCTCTCTCTCTTCAAAATGTTTAAAACAGCAAAGTAAACTGCTGTCACAGTGATGTCAATATCTTTCGGCCGTTTTTGTATTTCAAGGACTTCTTACTGAGATTTTATTTCTAAACCAAATGTATCTTTTTCTTAAATTAGCGTAATAGATATCGCGTTGGTTGGATGTATATTGAAGGTTCATTCATCAGCCAATTCTATGTGTCAGTCTGCAAACTTGTACGAGTTTTTATACTTGTATATAGGTGTATCCGTATTTATAAAAATCGGAGTCTTTAAACGAGCATATTCAAGAAGAACCTTTTACGACGCTGATTTGATTGATCTATTTTTCAAATTGGGGATTTAAATCGACTCAGTTCGAAATTAAGTAGATTAAGAGGCCTAATCAATTATACCGTTCATTTTCTCCTCGGTTTATTCGGGATTTGGATGTAAAAATTTGGACAGAATTAAAATTATTCTCTTTATTTTAGAAAATCATCTCGACATTTTTTCCCTCTCTCAGTTTAATTTTCTCAAAGGCTTTGTTATACCTACCACATATTCTCACTTTTATCCGGGATTTTTTGCTAAGGGATGGTATTAGAAATGTTAATGCTATTAGAAAGTTGTTTTTTTTTTTCATTTTTCATTATCATTATTTATAATTAAATGTAAGAAAGTAAGATGATAAAAGCTTGTCACAGATAAATAATTAATTACCTACATGATATTTATTTTAACATTGGACTACCTCATTGGTCGAGTGGCTGCAAGCGCGACTGCCGATGGGGAGGTCCTGGGTTAAAATCCCAGATCCGGTTCTATTGAATTTTTCTAATTTAAAATTTCTAGAAGTGACCCAGAGTCTGGCTTTGTGCTCGCTGTATGGCAATGGGCTCACGACCAATCCCATGGGACTTAAACGTAACCGGTGAAACGTGGGAGTGTACTACACTCCTCTGCCTACCTTTTCAGGGATTACATGCGTGATGTTACGTTTTAATTGAACATTCCAACAAGAATATTACATTGTAATTTTCAACATTTAAGTATACAATTATTTTTAACGAAATATTGATTATACTAGTGATCCTTTATTTCTTTAGTATTTAATGTTTTGCCAAATTAGTTTTTAATACAACGGATAATAACAAAGAAATACATAGTTATGTTAAGGTGTTTGTATGAATGTTACAATGAAAATGTTATCAAAGAAATATACTCATTTGGTAAAAAGAACTTGGTAAATAGTCGGTTTTGGTTCATAATCCTTAGGTCAAAGACCGCAAACTTTACCGGATACCTCAATATCCCTTACTACGGTAATGCAATTATTATAGACAAAACTACATAAATTACATTCCAGTATCAAGTGATGTTTATTCAGGAGGAAATAGGGACTAAGTCCACAATTACTAAGAAACCTAAGTTACGTGTAGTAAATTACCTAAATCGGACGGGTTGTACGATTAACATCAAAACTTAGCACAGTTCCTACGGGAGTTTAACTTCAAACGTAACACTACACCTGTAATCCCCGAAGGAGTTGGCAGAGGAGTGTAGTACACCCTCACGTTTCACCAGTTACGTTAACGTCCCACCAAGGAATACAAAAATATAATATCATTATTGTAACTGTCTCGTTGATCGAGCTGTAGCGTGCGCGACTGCCAATCGGTAGGTACTGGTTCAAATCCCGGGTCGGATGCTATTGAAATTTTCTAATTTAAAATTTATAGTAGTGACTCGGAGTCTGGTACCTATGTGCCAGGTGTATGGCAATAGGCTCACCACCTATTCCATGGGACGTAAACGTAACTAATGAAACGTAGGAGTGTACTACTACACTCATCTGCCAACCCCTGCAGGGATTACAGACGTGATACTACGTAATAATATTATAATAGATAAAGCAATTAATGTAATAGAACATTATATCATCATCAGTATCTAAAACTCTCTTATGTTTTCACTATTAGACACGGATTTCTTGTTAGTATGAAAAGGTTTAAGAACCTCATGCATTAACTGTGGTATAGACACTGATGAGTCTGTTTCCGTCACATAAGGAAAGAATGAGATTATGACCACCTTACCCGACTTCGTTACGCTCTTCCATGATTCGACTCGTACGTTCCTATACAAGCTTTCTTACTTTTACTTCTAAGAAAAAATATACCGAATAAACTGAAAAAATGCCTGTGTTAATGTGAGTGTGTTGAATTCCTGTTAGTGGTCGGAAGTTAAAATCAACAGTGTGAGTTGTATTTGGAGAGTGGATTGGACAATTAATTTAACGACTAACTATACTATCTTATTGAAACACTAACATGATATTTTTATACCACGAACATAAAAAGCATTGCTTAATTAAATAATAAGATTATTTTTTAGCTATGTTGCATATTCGTAGTTAGTTTTGATATTCAATTTAATGTACATTGACCGTTTTGTTCGTGTTACTACAGTTAAACATGTCCTAAAATGGTTAAGGAAATAATATAAGGGTGAAACCCTTTATATGCCGGCGACGTCAGCATAGCTATAACGAAGGTTCACGGTCCTTTAGTACGTGCTTGTTACAGGAAATCCCCACGTTTCCAAGTCGCCGTGTATACGTGAAGTAGTTAATTTCAGCGTGTGATTACTAGCTGACATTCGATAAAACGGAAAATCGTTTTGTGCTGTACGTTTCTGTATCTGTCTGTCTAGTTTATTTTCAGTTTGATGTACGGTATGGATACTTTAAAATAGGTCGGCTGTGAGATCGGAGCGGATTTGAAGTAGGAATGAATTTTAGAACATTTCAACAGCTAACGTTGATGGAACGTCCGTGTCGACGGAGATCAAGGCTCACCTACCTTGACCAAATATATCAGGTTAATTTGTTTGGTTAAGATATATTATGACTGACTGATTCTGGTGTTACAAGTCTCTGAAATCGGCGTACATATATGAAGACAGTTTTGAATGTCGATGAAGCACAGTAGGTCTGCAAGGATAGAGATATTTGGCACTGCCTCTGCCTATACCGTATGAGATCTGGTGTGAAGATGTACTCGTATATAATTCAAGACAAACGTACAGTAACTAACCGATTCTTATTATCGTATATAGTTCTATTCAAGATTTCAAAGAAAAGTATTCGAAGGGGGAGGTTCATAGCTTTTAATTCTTTATTCGTATTTGATAAGTTGTATTCTCATGTGTTTAATTTCTTGATCTAATTATTGATTCTAATTGATTTAATAATGGTTTTTAAAAGATTTAATTATAGTTTTTAATTGATTCATTTATAATTTTTAATTGATTCATTTATAGATTTTAACTGATTCGTTCATTGTTTGTACTTTATTTAATTTCAATTTTTAAGTGATTTAATCATTGACATAATGCGTACAGTCCTTAACCCAAAATGTTCCACTCAAACTTGATCTGTGACTTTTGTGTGAAACTATAGAGAAAAATTGCATCTCTTCCCATTCTCAACTCTTAATACAGGAAGGTAAATATCTCCGATGTCTCAGTATTCAGAATACACCAGTCTAAGTTTGGTTCAAATCAGTCAAATGGTTTTCGTGTGTTACGGCGGCTACAGATGAACGTAACTGCACGCCTGTAATGTGACATTGCATTACAGTTTTTTTAAATTTACAAATTTAATATTTATGGCAGCTGTAACAGTAGTAAAAACAATGGCTATAAAACAAAAAAATAATTAATTTTACACATACAACCCAACGTTATTGTTTGTTCGTATAGGACAAGATAAAGAGAGACTCTACAGAGTGAACATGACACTGGGATCTCACACAAAGGAAGTTTATTACTGTTACAAAAACTCCAATTATGATGCTTCCCATTCACTTTATGGTTTCGTTTTGTTTAATGAGCAAATCAAGTCGCTGTCCATTTGTTCTTGTCACAATGGTTGCTAATTACATTGGTGTATCTGAAAAAGTTACGTAACCAAAAATGTTATATGACTCCCTATGGCCGTATCCCTCTCATTCGGAGAGGAGGCTCTTTATCCAAAAATGGAATGTTTTCGCCCCCGTCGGTGTCTGCACGGCTTACGAGTATTGACAACTTAGGCCGTTTACTTTTCTCTGTAGGAATTATACTTCCGAAGTGTTTTCATTGAAGCGAAAACGTACGTGTGTGTAAACGTATGTAGACGCGTCAAAGTGTATTATAGCAAAGCCTGGTGACTTGGAAATCGTTTAATTTAGCTGGTTTATTCATAAGCGTCTCGTACCTACACAAGTAACAAGTTCGGTTTCAGTAATGCTATTTATTATCACAATAGCGGAGCCAAGAGATGTGAACTTTTAACAACGTTCTCGTGAACTTCTAGTCTGTACCCTCCCAGTCCTTATGTAGAGAAAGTGACGAATTTATAAGAAACAAGTCATGTCAGGTACCGAGCGTGACAATATAACAAAAAAAAAATAAAAAACTACTATAAAAACGTTTCATAGTATTTTTTATAATATTGGCTGTCTCGTTAATCGAACGGTTGCAAGCACAACTGTCGATCGCAAGGTCCTTTGTTCAAGAGCGGGTCGGGTACTATTGGGTTTTTCAGAATTTCTAGTAGTGACTTGGTGTCTAGATGTGTGTCTGGTATATGACAATAGGCTCACCACCTATTCCATAGGACTTATACGTAACTGGTGAAATGTGCGACTGTACTACACTCCTGTTTCTTGCCTGCCTTTTCGGGTATCACAGGCGTAATGTTACGTTGAAAAAGTTTTGAGCTTTTAGAATTTAATTATAAATTCCGAAACCTTACAACTTTATTGCGAAATATTTGGTTTCATGAATGTTATAGAGAAACCATTTTTAAATATATTAGCGACAAGCTTCTTATACATTACTCTCACACAATTAAAGACCTTCATTACATGGTACATAGAAATAAAAGGCGAGATAAGTAAATTTTCACATTACAAGTATGAACATATTTTCTATTATACAATTGTAATTCCAGTCTCCCTTGTAACAAGGTCGGTTTAGATAAAAATTATTTGCACGACGCAAGTTTAGTACAAAAATCGTTTAATACACAAGACTAGACTAATGTCGCTATTTCGGTGCGTAACACGTATATGTGACACGATTCAGATAAAACTTAAGCCATATTTCACATTTCAGCGTAATCTTTAGCAGTTGCTGATCCTAGAACGTTCGAAAATACACTATTACTCCTAATTCGACTACAGCCATATCTAAGAACATAGTACATGTGATGATCATATTACATCGGTGGTTTTATATTTCCAGGTACCTTAACATATAGAAAGGCGGTGGTATGTAAATTTACATATACCCGATCCGATGACAACTAATGATGTTCGACGCGGGTGAAACGTCGACGGATAATGACATACTCTTCCAAACGACCCTCGGGAATGAATCCCGGGATTTCAACGAAACACAATACAATACATCCTGGCCCCAAGAAATCGTATGCATATTCGACGCACCACCCGACGATTTTAGTGCATCACCGATATTCTACACGTGTGTTTATATTATGTACAGTATTATATTCGTATTTGCGCTTCTCGGAAACGGATTGGTGTGTTTAGTTGTTCACAAGTCACCGCGTATGAAGACAGTGACAAACTATTTTATAGTGAATTTGGCTGTGGGGGACATTTTGATGACGGTGTTTTGTATACCGTTCTCGTTTGTGTCCATGCTGATTTTAAGGTATTGGCCGTTTGGGGGCGTGATGTGCAAGGTGGTGAATTATTCACAGGCGGTATCAGTGCTCGTCAGTGCGTACACACTGCTCGCTATCTCAATAGACCGATACATGGCTATAATGAAACCATTGAAGCCTAGGCTGGAGAAAGCTGCAGCTAAGTTAGTAGTGGCTGCTGTGTGGTGCGGCGCTCTGTTCACGGCTGCTCCCATAGCCATCGTGTCTCAACTTCAAAGCCCTTCGTTGTGGCATGAGGTTTGTAAGGTGTAAGTATTTCAGTTTTTATAACGTTGTTGTGGTTCAGTCTAATTCATTTGCTTTATTTCTTGTATCAGCGCAAACAATATTAATATTACCTGACTACATACATTATATGTTTAATAACATTTTGAGACCGCCACCCCAGAGGAAGGAGTAGGGGAGAAGGAATGGAAGAGAGACGCGGGAAATGTACGAGGGATGGGTAGGCAATAATGGTCACGTAGCAAGTTGATTCCTTTGTTTATAGACACATTTGCGGCGAGCAGTGGGCTAACGCGAATCAGAGTCAGCAGTACACGTGCGCGCTGCTCACACTGCAGTTCGTGCTGCCGCTGGCGGCGCTAGTGTGCACGTACGCGCGCATCGCGTACGTGGTGTGGGGCGTGCGGCCGCCCGGCGAGGCGCAGTCCGCCCGCGATCTGCGCATGCAGTCCTCCAAGCGGAAGGTTAAAACATGCTCTAACATCTGCGTGAAATGAATTGAATTTTGAATAGAAAAATGGAATTTAATACTTTGTTCGAAATATTGGGAGCACCCAGAAAAATGTTTTAAAAAAAAATGTTACATGGCTCTGTTAACTCTACGTACTTATACACCGAGTTAAAATAGACGTACTAATACTAGTTGTTAACCCTGGTTCGCATGAAAGCCTAAATAAACGTACATAACAATTTTTCATACATTGTTTATCCTCGTGTTGGGATTTAAGTAAATCTTTAAAGCTCGCGCTCTTAATGTGTTTCAGTTAATATACGAGTAGATACAATTACAACAGTATTTAATGAAAAATAATAATGGTAAAAGATAGAAGTATGTAGTTGAAAAGAGTTAGACAGTCTATACAGTTGTAGAATCTAAACATTATAAATTCTAGTAGACATTTAAACACTGAGCTGAATTCTATTCACTTCTAGTTAGCAATACCTCACAGATGAAAGCCGCATAATGCCCGTATGCATCTATTAATCAATATTACGACTAATCAACCCAATCACCTTTATACCCGAGTGCATGTGAACTGCTGAATGTACATTTTAATTTGAAATAGCCTTTGAGTCTCGGGAAATGGGAGATTTTATTCTATACGTGATGTTAAAGAAAATTGTTGCTTTGAAAGTTAGATGCAATAAATTGACTAACAGATTAGACTGTCATTCATAAAATATCTATACTGTTATTTATTGATAAATATTGTAAATAAATAATTAATTCTTCTTTAAATTCAGTGTTCTTTCAGATGGTCAAGATGATGGTGACGGTCGTGGCAGTGTTTACCGTCTGCTGGCTACCCTTGAATATATTTATCGTAAGTTAAAACTTAATTTTTTTATTACGGTACTAGTATATTGTTTCCCTTTGGCAGAGTGATCCGACCCGTGGGCCGTGCTAAAATGACTTGAGGTTTCCAAAACTTTGACAAATTGAATTAAAGTTAACGTCGTCGTACCTTTTTTGGTAGCGTATATACCTACTTTGAAATAAGATATTAATGAAACTTTCTTTAATTAATTTATTTGTAATTTTAAGTATTTCTCTGACTTTTGATTCAGCTGTTGAAAAGTACGGTAGGTGATTTGTAATACTATCAACAGTTGATTATATATATATTGAATTAACTCATGTACATATGTTTTTTGGGATGGCACGGCGTGTAGGCGGCAGGTTAGTAACTACACTGCCACGTTTCGTACTGCTGCTACTCCTCTACCTAGCCATTCGGGTATTACAGGCGCGATGTTACGTTTTTGTGTCTACTTATATCGTGAATAGCCTACGATAAACAAATTTTGCGATGGATCTAAAATTGTATTGCTACTTCTCATTCATGAAAGGTATTCAACATTTGTTGTACAATATTTTTTGCTTGCAAAATTTACTTACTCGTAATTGGCTGATGCCCGAAGACAATTGGCCTAGGAGGATATTTTATAGCGTCACTTTGTTCGTCTTATTGCTTGTATACTAAGACTGTCTTGGGACAGAACATATTTAGCTTGTCAGCACTAAAGCTTTGTTCAATTCAAGCGTAGTTCTACGCCAGAAGTGAAACCCAATTAATTCACGACGCCCGCAGATCCGCAGCTGCATCGCACTTTAGTTTATTAAGGGCACTACAGTACGAAGAGCCAGCTCAATGATCTCAGAAGAGCTAATTCGATTCGGTAATGACTAATTCACACTAAGATAATATGTTGATATGGAATCTGTTGATAAGATATTTCTTTAAATTAACATTCTGACTAACCGAAAAATAGAATTTAATATATTTTAATGCAATAAGCGCATTAATTTTTATTTTGCACAAAAATGTGCATCGAGTTTTATTAATTATGAATTATCATAAATTGTAATTCCCTTTCATTGTATTTTGTTATGATACTAAAATATGTAGATATTTATATTTATATAAAAAATTTACATTTATATAAAACATTTACATATAGACATATAGACATTTATATAAAAAAATTAAATTGGAGTGTCTGATTTTAATATTAAAATAATCGCTTTTTTCTAAATACACGTGAATGTATGCACGGTACATTTACCAAAATAACATTTTTTACAATTTTTGTTCGTCTGTCTATCTGTTCATTCCGGCTAATCTCTGGAACGGCTGGATCGATTTTGACGCGACTTTCACTGGCAGATAGCTGATGTTATGAGGTGTAACTTATTTTTATTGTAGAAAAAGTTTTAGGGTTCCCCACAAAATAACTAAATCCCATAGAACGTAACATTCTTGCGAACGATGTCGCGGGCACGGCTAGTTAAATGATAAGAATAAACATCGACATTTTTTAAATTCATACATTTCATCATTCTATTTCATGATAAAGTTGCGTGGTTATGTATGTCATTTATGAATATACTATGAAGCTGTAACTTAAAATAAAATAAAATGTGTCCAATTAAGAATCTATAGTTTGGCCTACTTTTGGTGAATTCAATCTTGTGTTATTTAATCCAGAATGTCACAAAGAAAGCAAATTTATTAAAAATGTAAACTATTCTAGATCCTGTGGAATGTACATTCCGAAGATGAAAACTGGGCTAAATGGCCGGGCATGCCGTACGTGTGGTTCGCGAGCCACTGGCTGGCCATGTCGCACTCCTGCTACAACCCCATCATATACTGCTACATGAATATGCGCTACCGCCGAGGATTCAAACAGGTACTCCTCTTAACAATAATTCACAGTTAAACTCAACTATAAACCTATCAGGTATCTTGAAGTCACATCCTTTGTTTTCGGAGACACCTTCTTGATTTCGTAGAATGAATAAACGAGTGTGTAAACCTGTTTCTATAGCTCTCGTAGAGTTTCATGCAACCTTAACAAGTCAATGTATTTGACTCCTAAAGTCGAACTAAGTTATACTTATCACTACCATTCTTATTTTTACCTTATAAAGACGCTTTTTAGGATATTATCCTAGAAAAGCATTTTAGGCCTCTTATCACCTACCCCACTCATTTATCTTCAATATGCTGTCAAGATAAAGGTAAATGTCGGCGTCGCAACCCTTTGCCCAATTCAATTTTGGTGATTCCTGTAAATAATTGATATGCTGATAATAATTGGATGGAGTGGGAGAAAGTTTGATAAAACGGTTACAAAAGGTTGGATATCTAGAGCGGTGGTAAAAGTTACCCTTTGTGTTTCAAAAGGCTTATTATTTATTAAGTCCGGTCTGTATTTGGAAGTTTAATGACTTTTGTG